>JAEAOA010000122.1:0-55000 GCA_016746295.1 Potamilus streckersoni
CACAAGCAAAACTTTTGTAGGGTTCACCCTCCCTGCTGCTTGTATATTTAGTTTGCATTGTATGTAAGTTAGTATTTTTTAAATTCATTATACGCTTTTGATAATGTAACATTGTATATTGAAATTGACTTTGTCCAAAATCAATTTCGTTTTCTAATTGAGCTGAATCAATAGGATTTTTCTTTTAAAAATCTGTCAACAACTAATAGATTGCCAAATAGTTTCTGTTTGAGTATGGTTTAACTATTAGGAGTATTCTTTTTTGTCTCAGTCAAGGACTTTGTATTTATCACATTTTATATTCTACTTAAACCATCTTATAAATATTAGGAACCTTCTCGAAATTTATTTTCCTTTATATAATAGTTTTCAATTAGAAAATGTTAAGTGTGACCTGAGGGCACGTAGAGGACTATATAATACTGTTTTTCTAGAAATTATTCACTCGTGCTTAAAGATCTTAGTAGACTCAATTGTATTTTTGTTGTGTCCCATAGTTTATTTGAGCTGGAAATTGTTAGTCAAATTATTTAATCACTGGAAATACAAAATACTCAACACTTTCAGCAAGGAATTTAAAATGAATTTCACTACATTGTATTCAGAACTTGTGGCTGCAATTCTAGGATCTTTTGGGATTTCAGTCGCACTACCGTAAGTTCCTTTTTACCATCTTCACTTTCTATTCTAGGGAAATAAATATATATGTTGAATTTTACAAAGAGTATTGCTTCTCGCTGTTTTCTATTCTATTTTTAAGACCACATAGTCGTAATACGTAACGAATAGTGAAAATAAGCTATTGTTTTTGACAAAATTATAAACTTTATACACTATTTCTTTCAATTTCATCAAGAAATACCTGCAATACTAGAACAAAGTTAAATGATTTTAATAGGTGCTTTATTTTACAAACATTTGTTTAAAAATCTACTTCCTTCTTTGATAAATTAGACAGGTGAATAGTGGATATGACAAAATTCACTGTTAAATCAAACTGCAATGTATTATTATGTTACGATGTATATCATCGGGGAATTTTTAATATTTTGCACGAAAGTTTAAAGCTATAAACTCTTTCCGGACTAAATAGATGGGGACAAGATCAATATTCATGAATGTCTCTGTCCCAAGACAATAATCCAACAGAAATTAATGGATATTTATTTGAAAATACTGTTCATGTAATCTAAATACAAAATTTATCAATATTATTGAGAAATGGATATCCGCTCACAACAAGATTGACTTAAAAATGTTAATATATTTCGAATGTCAGATGTCTGTAAATAATAAATTAGAAGTGTCAACACTTCATGTATTTTATAAATGAATGAAAATTAGTTTCAATGGGTTAGGTAATATCTTGTAGCGAGTTTCTGAATTTATTTCCCGCATCTTTGCACCACTGTTGTAACAAACTCACTAGAGACAAAAAGACTATGATCAGAATATTATGCAGTGATTGACACAACATATTAAAATTCTCGTTTACCATATTAAGTTAAAGAAACAATTGCTTGATAATGGCTTTGATACCAGATCAAATTGTATTCACACATTTTATGACTTTCTAGAATTATGAGAATAAATGTATAAATCTTCATAAATGAATCAAATGTAATGTATTTTAAATAAACTAATATTTTGTACTAAAGAAACTATAACACATACAATACATTTATTATCAACATACTGTTATGTATAATTAATTGGTGTTAGTAGGATGTTTTCATTATTATTTTATATGTTTGTTGTATTTTGAAATTGACTTTGTCCAAAATCAAGTTCATTCTTTGCTTGATTAGAGCAAGCCGTTCCGTAAACACGATAACATATAGCTAATATTTATCGGTGAGTGTAAGGTTATATCTTTGGATCATTATCTTAATATGAATCAAGGGCACTGTATTTATCATGTTCTTTGTTATAATTTTAGTAACATACATTGTCCTGTTTACAATTTATATTCTTCTAGAAATAAGCTTTTAACTCTCACACTAGTTCTTCTTTAATGTCTTAATTTTTACATAATCTTGTTTAATTGACAAATTACTCATTCTTGTGATAGCATCGGAGCAGAATCATTTGTGATGCTGCTTTTCATTTTTATATGGATTTATTCAAATTATATCTTCTGGAATTACAAAGCGCTTAATATTATTCTTGGATATATATTATAATTTTTAATTATAGTGAAATCAAACAAGGATATCTTGGATTATATTTTCCTTGAATCAACAAATGACTGTTAGCGCATCATCACACTTCAGGCCATTGGTACATTTGAGACTAAGGGCGCATTAACACGGTGTGGGACATAATTTGGAATACCACTGGAATTTATTTCGAACTTTATTCGATAGGACTTGTGATAGAACGTTTAGGAATATTTAGGATTAAAATCACCGTAAGTTCTATCAAAAGTTTTATTTGATATTCTAGTGAAATAAATTATACGTTGCATTTTACAAAACTTAAATTGCTTACTCTCTTTTCCAATACTTACTTTAAGACCATAGAATCGTAATACAACAAACACGTAAATCATATCAGAAAATAAGCTTTTTGAAACACTCATTCTTTCAATCTTAAACACACAATGTCTTTTTCTGTGCCATGTTGTGATTATAACTCTTCAGACTGAATACTCAAAGATAACAGTACACAACAAGAGTGAATATAATAATTGCAGTGCATTATATTAAAATAACACTGAAATATTTCTTATTAAATAGTAATTAACTGCTAAATCAATGCAAAATATTTACCAACAATAGTGCATCACTTACTACTGAAACTTCTGCTACTATTTATACATCAGCATCCCCTTGTGAGATCTCATGTGATATATTTTAATATCAAATTACGTTTTGCATTGTTGCATTGTCCTCAATTGGATACTCATATGCTATACTACTAGCATAATGACTATACACGCTTAGTAGATTTCTCATATTATATATATATATATATATATATATATATATATATATATATATATATATATATATATATATATATATATATATATATATATATATATATATATATATATATATATATATATATATATTACTCTTCGTTTGTTTTATTGGAAACCTGTCTTGCTGCAGTGTTGTGTTATATATTCCTTTATTATGGAACAAACTGCCATCACGAGATACTCGCCAGTCCACCCATTTAGGCTACGATGGACACTCATTAATTGCGTTAAATAATCACTCCTTGGCTCCCCACACTACATTATGCACTAGACTAAAAGACCTGGGACTACATTCATCATTCCATAACTGTAAAGGGAAGCAAAAAAGAAAGCGTTGTTTCAAAGGTGGTTGGCATAGAACAGGGAGAAGAATTCCAGTTATCTCCCTTTCTCACTTTCCGGCACAGAAATTTAAAAATGTGGCCGTTAATTTAGACAACCTAATTCAAATTCCTATTAAATCGACAACGTTTGAGTCAACTTTAAAAGATATAACACTACGCATCGCATTATTTAATGCCCAATAAGTAGGACCATCTGAAAAACGCACAGAAATAGTTCATTTTTTTCAGCGATGAGAATATCGACGTCTTTTTTTCTGATTGAAACATGGATAAAAACATCAGGCTATGAACCCAAAAGCGCGGATCTAACACGCACCGGTTACTCCATCAAGTCGTTTCCCTGTCGCTCTCACGGAGGTGGAATTGCTGTCATCGCAAAGAACTCCATGATAAAAACTCTTAACTGTCTTACTCATTCATTCAACTACAACATTCAATTTCGATCACACATCGTTTGAATTGGTTGAAACTACACTCACACTTGAACAAAGGTCAATCCATTTTTCTGCCTCTACCCTCCTCCTCCCAGTAGAAAAAGAACCAAGCTGACCGAATCTCTCTTTTTTGAGCAGTTTCCGAACCCCCTGGAGTATGGAAATTCGATAGGTGGCAACCTAATTATTCTTGGAGATTTCAACTTTCAATTTGACTCTCCTGGAAACCCATGCACATCAAAACACATAGATTCCATTCACGTTTTCAACCTCAAACAGTCAGTTAGCTAACACACCCATAAACATGGTCACATTTTAGACTGGATTCTTCATAGACCTGATGATAATATTCTAAGTCCTCCCTGGTGTCCCACAAACTTTCATCAGATCACTTCTGCATTATATGCCATTTTGACGTATCAGTTCTTAATCCTCCACCTTTATTCAATACTAAGAGAAACCTTCGCATGATAAACAGAACCCAACTAATGCATGGCATCCAAGTAAACCTAACAACTAGCTTACCACCTACAGCAGAACAACTAGATAACTGCCTGCGATCATTGCTTGATAAACATGCCCAAGCAACCAAGGGCTGTGTAGCAATTCATGTGTTCTCCATGGTATGTATGTATGTATGTATGTATGTATGTATGTATGTATGTATGTATGTATGTATGTATGTATGTATGTATATATATATATATATATATATATATATATATATATATATATATATATATATATATATATATATATATATTTGTGTGTGTGTGTGTGTGTGTGTGTGTTTGTGTGTGTGTGTGTATAGATAGAGAGAGAGTAACACGGTTGAATATTGGTAATAACATGAGCTGAAATGAGAGAAAACCGACAGCAATATGCCCTTGTAACATTTATTTTCTTGCAAGTTGTGTATTAAACCTTTTTTGATCCTAATCGGTTATTTATTGTGTATACACTACTCTTCTTCCAGAATATATTGCTTTTGTTCTTCTTTCAAATAGGGATAATTATCATGCATAGAAAGGAGATAACAAAACAGCGACAATAGCAAGACAAAAATATCCATGTATAAGTATTTTTAAGCCGTAACTTCGAAGTTTTAGAGGTACAGTTTTACTGTTTCTCATGGCGTTTAAATTGAATAAAACATGATTATGTCTTTCAATGATCAAGTTGACACTAGAAGCAAACCTGCATTTCAATTATGGACAAATACAATACATTTACCTATTGCGTTATGAAAATTGAAGAACGCTGTAAAAGAAACAAAAATGTTATTTTTAAAAAACCAAATTATTAAAATTATTTCCAAACTGGCGTAGACAAAGCTTAACGTCTTGGTCGATGCAGGACATTTGGTAAAGACGCAACCGATAAAAAATATTCAACGCAAAAGTCAAAAAGAATTTTCATCAGTTATAATGAGAGTCAAAAGTAAGGTTCCATTCTCTCAAAGAACATTTTAAACATAAACTTACCACACAATAGACCGAGATATACTTTCATAGTGCGCGATAGTCCAGGTACGGTAATTTTATTTTGTATAGTCAGGAAAAAGGATTGTTTCTCTAGAGCAAAGTTTCCACGTGTGCATGCATAGTTCTTAATCAGTTCATTTTTACTCTTATCTGACCCAGTTAAACCAATTATCGTATTGCAGTAGGTCACATTATTACATGCCAAACTCATTGATAGTTAACCATTATAATCACTAGTAAAGGTAAAATGGCAGCTTGTTAGACTTTCGGACCTATTTTCGTCACTTTTATGACTTTTATTATATACCATGTACAAATTTAAATCGTCATAACGTAAACATTTTCTACAGTTTTCATCAAATTTTCATTGAGCACGAAAAACATAACACTGTTCACAAGGGGCAAGTATCAACATAAATACTTTAATTATGCTAATGAGTAGACTGTGTTATTACAATCTACATTTTTTTTTGTTGGAATGCAAATCGTTTCAAAAATATTATAATAGCATGCCTTCATACATCCATATGTGGTTTGTGTTTGTGCGCTTGTTTGTGTGAAAACTAGTATGTCACGTGATATTTCAGTCGGATGTCCTTATTACAATAAATTCTCCAGGAATTCATATTTAGCTCCAAAAAAATTAATTCTCTCAGAATTTATTTCAGATTCCTTGACCCCTTTTCATTTTCACAACAAGCGAGGTTATTCCTCGGTCTTTTTTTTTCTCTGTCTTTGAGGACGATAAGCATCAGAATTCTGAATTCAGCTCATTTTCGGTCTTTATATTTACTGTTACCACCTAACCTATCACTTAACCCGACGAGTTGATTCATTACTGGACCAACCCATTCTTAATACTGGGACGAATATCAAAACGGTAAACTTAAGATGCAGGGGAAAATCGCTACAATACTACAACACTATTAAACTCATTGTTTCAATACTTTACAACTGCTGTACATATTATGCACAAATCTAATCATAAGAGTTTAGTGAAGTGAACTCTCTTGGTCAGAAAGAAAAAAGACGCAAAGGAGTGGGGGGAACTTAACTGTATCGGTATCGCACATTCATAAATACAAAAGTATAGTGCCTAATTAATGTCAAACTGGCTAACGGTCTCTTTATTAAGATATACACAAAACAAGAAAAATAAGATAAACAATAAACATATAAAAATATATATCAAATTACTAATCACATCATGCTAAATACATTCTCTCTAAACAGAGAAAGGACAAGTTAAAATAAAATGCTTTACTTTCAATATGCGTTATACCTGCTATATAACAGTGACATGATGATCAAAATATAGGTATCTTGTCACATGAGAGATGGACGGATTCCAATTATGAACGCAATCTGTTGTCAGGAGTAGCTTATGTCTTTGAAAACTGGGTTCTACAATCATCATTAAACCATATATATATATATATATATATATATATATATATATATATATATATATATATATATATATATATATATATATATATATATATATATATATATATAGACAGAGAGAGAGTACGAATTTAATTTTTCTAACCTGTATGATTGTATTGTTGGTATTAAACTATATATGTATATATATATATATATATATATATGTATATATATATATATATATATATATATATATATATATATATATATATATACACACATATATAGGGCTATATACATACATATATATGTATACACATACATATATATGTATGTATATATGTATATATATATATATATATATATATATATATATATATATATATATATATATATACATACATATATATATATACATACATATATATGTATACATACACATATATATGTATGTATATATGTATGTATATATGTATGTATATATATATATATATATATATATATATATATATATATATATATATATATATCTATATATCTATATATATATATATATATATATATATATATATATATATATATACATACTATATGTATATATGTATACACATACATATATATGTGTGTATATATGTATGTATACATACATATATATACATACATACCTATATATATATACATACATATATATGTATGTGTATATATATATATATATATATATATATATATATATATATATATATATATATATATATATATATATATATATATATATACATATATATATATATTTGTATATGTATATATACACCTGTATATGTGTATATATATGTATATATATATATATATATATATATATATATATATATATATATATATAACTTCGGATTAATCCCGGATACCATTGTCTACACGAAGTACAAGAATCCAATTCTTGAATAGCACATTATTGAATTGCGTGCATTCTGGAGTACAAGTGTAGATGAAATTTTCTTACAAAAGTCTGATATTTAACTGTTAGCCACGTGTGTCTACACCGGCCCCCAACCCACCGTATAAAAAAAATTATCCATGCCAAGCATGTTTTTCATTTATCCACTGGTCTCACAAATCTATGAATACGTCCTCATCATATATGCATGGGCGCCGGCAGAATTTTTGTCAGGGGATGGTTCAGTCAGTCACGGCCGGGAGAGCTAGTATAGGAAGCAGTCTGAACTAAAGCTAATATTTACTAAGTGTTTTGAACAGAATCTTGTGACATATTTTCAGCTTCATTTGCATAAATAAACTTGCCCGAATATATATATATTTATATATATATATATATATATATATATATATATATATATATATATATATATATATATATATATATATATATATATTTGCAGTATAATTTTCCAGGGAAGGTCACTTGACACTTGCTGCGGACGCCCATGTACATATGGTAGTACGATGAACCAAATGACTTCATTTACCCAAGTTTCATAATGGACATATTTGACTACATTAACAGAGATACCTATATGAACCATATATTTGGTTCTTTATTTCTTAAGAACTTAAAAATTTTACATTTCTTCTATCATTCACTGACTTTATCTATTCTTTTTATGGTACAAATTGTGATCTATATTAAGATTTTTTTCTTTCATTTTCAAAAGTAAAGCTAAAAGCGACCCTCTGTAAATATAATTGTGTGGGCTAGTAGATCTGATGTCAGTTAATTTCTTGTGAGAAATTGGATCAAAAATTAGTTCATCAAGCCAATGATTGACTATAACATTTTTCGGTTGGAGTTTCAAAAGCAAACTAAACTCTAGATTTCATACGAGTGACACATGCCTTTTGAAGAACCAGGATGGAGAGAGGAATAAACACATATCTGGTCGGTATTTTTGTGTTCATTTCTTGAAAATGGTAAAATTAAAGTAGCATAGCCTTACATTTCACGTAATCATTTATTATTCATATTTACATGAGAAAAGAGTGACCCTGAAAGGGATTTCATCAGGGACTATCTGTAAATCTCTGACCAGAGCAGAAAGAGATACTAATTCAAAAGAAAATAAACATCTATTATATTTTTTCTAAATCAGCATTTATTAAATAATCGCTGCAAACTGAAACATCAAAGTAAGTCGATTGCTTCATCTTGTTTACTTCTTTTGAAATAGGGGCCCCGAGTGTCCGAGTGGTCTAAAGCGCTGTCCGTTACGGATCACTGCCATCTCACCTCTGTCTGCGTGGGTTCTAGTCTAGGATTCGGCGAATGTGGATATGTGAGAAAGCTTGCCAGTAGCTTCTCGTGGGTCGGTGGTTCTTTCCAGTGATTACCCGGTTTCTTCCTCCATTAAATACTGGCCGCCATGAATAGCCTATCATGTGCTGAAAAATGGCGTTAAGCCCAACAACAACAACAACATGTTTTGAAATATAATGTTTTTTCTCTTTAAACCTAACTTGGGGAAATTGTTGATTAATATTTTTTAAGCGACATTGATTTTAAGTACCTTGACCTTTATCTCGAGAGACGTAGGGTGGAGTTACTCCAGACGTCCTGTATAAAGTGTATTTTCGAATTAACGATGATAAATATTAGACTAAAGGTGTCATATGGTTTAGTTCTGCAATCTTCATAACTCGAGACTGCCTGAGTGTATTATTTTAGTCATGTGAAGAAATCATGCATGGCAAGCATTATAACGTATTCGAAAATTTTATTTCTGTCTTTAAGATTGTTCAGTATTTCTAAATTATTCAGATACCTTTCATTCCTATTTATGCACAGGACGTTTTTTTTTGTCAAGAATCTTCAAATACTTGCACGATCTGACAGCGCTACAATTTGACAATGATCCACTTTTTTGACAAGAAAGTCTTGATCTTCACCAGACTCGGCGTGCATAATGAGTATTTCATAACTGGTGAACTTTTGCAGACGCCAGGTTATAGAATTACAATGCATTAAAAACTGCAAGCTCAGCGTAAGGCTTGGTTCACTTTTATATCAAAGTTAGGAGTTTCGCGAAAGGGTAGGTGCTTTACGCACAATATTCATACTAATATGTTATCACACAAGAGGTCTACACTTATATCGTTTGCTACTGCAACGGTTAAAGTCAGCTCCTTCACTAAATTTGAAATGGTATGCTTTGCGAATAGTAAATGCACTGAGAGTAAATGACATTCAAAAACTTTAATATAGTACCATTGTTGTTTTTTCTCTGGTTTTTATTACCATATTGTATGATGTTGAAACAGTAACAGTGAGGTTTTCAATAAAATGGTTGTGTCTAACTGGAATTTTGCAATACGCTGTTAGTCCATAGGGTTAACGTTAACCTGTAGGTCTTTATGGAATCTAACAGGAATAAGAATCACGTCATAGTTTTAACATATTTGTGTAGATACGTTCTCTAACGAGGATTTAACATTAGGGATTTTATTTCGTAGGTGTAATATATCTAGTCTGTATAGGATTTTAGGGTCTGCAATTTAACGTTGCAGTAATAATCTGGGTGGGGGAGTTTCCTGGTAATGTTGGGTCTAACAGTAATGTAAAATTAAGTTGTGTATCCATAGGTTTAACATGTGAAGGTCTGTTTAAAGTCTAATAAGAATCTAACAATTTGCTGATTGTTCACAGCTTTAACATGTGCCAACCTGAATGGAGTCAAATGGAAATTGAAAATTACACTGTTATTCCATAGTTTTAAGAGAAAACTGGAAATTTAATGCGTGTACTGTTTATGTGTTCTAACGGGACGTTAACCTTGCGCCCATGGAATACACGCTTAAATTTAGGGCTTTTTATAAGAATGGGAAAATATAATGTTCAGATTATCCATATCTTTATCATAAGTGGAAAATGTAATGTTAAAACTGCATCTACTATCCAACAAAAAAGGCTATTATACAGCATCAAGTAACCTACTTCATAAACATTGAATTAACTACTATCTAACACCCACATGTATTATTATTCAACACGACGTTTAGAGTGACCCTCGCCTTTATTTACCATCCATCACCCAGTCATCACACAGTCCATTAAACAACCGTAATGTGTCATTTAACACACTGTTTAGAACGATTATCAACCTGTTATCAACAATTCAGCGTCCAGTGATTTACTATCCAACACCCACACTATACCATCAAGACTCCGTTTAGAGTGACAAACACCCAATTTTTTGTTATCCCATTGCAACAGTAAATGTAAACTGTTTTACAAAAATATGTGCTACTTTAAAAACGAAAGTCATTTTTCTTTCATACTACAGTATGTGATACTACAACAGTAAAATACTTTTTGACTTAAACATGTTTATATACTATTACACAACAGGGGTAGGGGTTAAGATTTAGTTATTTGTGGATAACATAAATATACACATATATAAATCACATGGATTGGTAATGAATGAATATTATATATGTTTATAAGATAAATGGGAAATGACTTTAAAACAGCTTTTGAAAAACAAATATGCACTTTTCCAAAGAAGGTTGATAAATTTGCTTCAAACGTTTTAAGAGTTCCAAAATGTCTTGTAACACTAAATAATTTAGGTTCCACTCTTTTTTCTGTTCACTCTTTAAAGTTTCCTTCTTTTCCGTTGATACTGTCTCTTTCTTATGTTATTCATGTCTTTTTTCTGACTCTTCCTTCTGTTTCTTTTAAAAATTAGTATAAGCTTACAATGGTGGAAAGGATGTGATGAAAATATTGTGGAGAAGAAGATAAGATATAGCCCAGGGATAAATTAAAATGATTCACCCTTGGAAACAGTGGGGAAGATAATCATGAGCGAAAGGTATACAAACATCCTGAAGAGGCAGAGATCGAACAAGTTTGAAGATAGAGATAATATTGAAGCAAGACTCATTGAAGAACACGACTTTTGTTATCATAGAAACTCCGTCTATCAAAGAAATAAACTCGTGCAGTTTATATCTGTGAAGACGGAAGATCCACAATAGATGACACTTCTGATAACGTATTTAAGAACATTCGTTAGAATAAACACTTCAAGTTAGACTTCTGTAGAAACTGCTCTCGAGCTAAAAGTCTATACACATATGCCTGTCAAGAGAAAGGGCTCTAAAATGTCCACAACGTCAAAGAAAAGAAGAAACTACGGCAGAAGAAAAGAGAGACAAAAATAAAGATATTTGTTATCAATGTCACGAAAAGTACTTTAGTCAACAGAGCTTCATAAGAAGGTAAAAATAACAAAGTAGGAAAAGGGAGAACATTTCAGAAGAAAAAGAAAGAAAGACGAACACATTTCAGGAAAAGAATTTAAAGCAAGACAAACAGTATAATCGTCTTTCAAAACGTTTGTTAGCTACTGTTCCTATTACCCAAAATATTATGGGCCTCTCTTAATTTACTTCTTTTAAAAGTATGGATAAGATATTCAAACCCATTCTTTTGATATTAATGCAATCTTTGTCTTCTAGATACTCCCTATTGTTGTGCATATGCTTGTCTCGATTGATCGGTAGAATCTCATATTTTGTTGGTAACTTATCTATCTGTCTATTGATTATCCTACCTATCTACTTACTAACCGACCAACTGTCATAGGCACATCCTTCACATGATCGGTCATAAAGGCTTCCATCTGAGGTCACTTCTAACCATGATGTGTTCTCAACAGCATAAATGTCAACAAAACATACAAAACGTTTAACCTATCAAATATTTTATCATATGAATTTCTATCTAAACACCCAAGTGCCGCATGATGTTGCAACTACGATAATAATTAACATTTTATTTTTCATTGTCGCTATAATCTACTCCGTCCCTCTCAAACATATGGTATGCGTCCACCGATTACCCGATTGATCGTAAAAATCTCTTCTGTTTGATAGGATTCTTATTTATCCATAAATACCTAATTACCTATTTAACCACATACTACCGTGTTTAGTTCAGAACTTTCCCTCTCCTTTACGATAATATTCATTACATATATTTTTGTGGGGGTGCTTGAAGAATAATGATAGTTTTAATTATGTCATTCTATGGCATAGCTAACTCTTTTATCGTGCTTAAAACTCCTCCTATAATGGGAGGAGAGCAGTGAGCAATTTAGCATTATCTATGGTTAGAATTAAATAATTAAATTTTTACCCTTAAATACACACAAAAAAGAAATCAAAATGAACAAAACAAAATTACATGTTCAAAAGCAGCAATACATAAAATAAATAGACTGAACATTGGTCAAATAAAGAGAATAATTGAATGTACTCACCAAGTGAGGATGAGTTACACCTTATTGAATTTTGGTTTATCTTTAAGACACATACTTTGCCGCAAGTCTGGGTCCCAAAGAAATAATGCCTGTGTTCCGTTGTACTTAACGACGGAAGGAGATAACACCAAATTATTGTCTTCATTTTATCCTCCATGGAAGCATGATTTATATGGGACCATTGAGAAGGCGGTTGCATAAACCTTCAGTTTCATAAAAGAAAAGTCTCTATAGGAAAATGACTGATAGTGACAATTACGTGTGAAGCTGAAAGATCAGTGGAGTTCATTAGAATATTTTAAGACGTTTCCTTTTCAGTAAGCCACAAAACACAATATAAATTCCATCTGGGCGTAACAAATCTTAGCTTAACATAAGAAATGAGAACCACAAGGTGAAAAATCGAACAGATTGCCGTGCCTTGAGAGATTTTAAAAAACTTACAGAAGTACAGATAAGATCAACGTGTTCCAACTGCACCAATCACAGAAAATTCTCCATCGGGCATCATAAAGCTGGAATGTATAATACTCTTGGCTTAAATGATGGAACTGACAAACCCGATCTGTAAGTTTGTTCTGTTAGATAGATCGTTTTCGATGAACCAAACATGAGGGTGGGAATGTGAGAGCTATTGTGTAGGAGAGAGCCTCTGGTTTGCAAGAGAAGATGTAAGGATCTATCAGCAGGTCTAAATGATCGCTGAATCACGATCGGTGGAGCTCCAATGGGGACTATGAAAACGATACCAGCAGTGGAATCCATAACTTTGTGTAGAAGTTAAGATATCAATCGTAGTAGTTGATTTCATATGTTATAGCTTATCTGTGTAATATGGTAAGTTGGAAACAAGCTTCCTGAATCTCCGTTAGTTGCGCCAAAATTGTGATTAAATATTTGTAATTAGGAAAAGAATGCGTGTATTCGTTGTCAAACAGTCTACTATTCGCTGACAATTTGATATTCGTATAGAGTTTTCTTACCCACAACCGTAATAAATGTTTTAGTGTTAATAGATTTGGAATTCAGTTTCCAATACTGATTTGGTGAATACTTTCTTAAGAATGATGGAACATGATTTGTTAACACTTTTAAGCAATGAACAAGTATTTCCTTCTCAAGAATTTTAGCTGTTGCTTCCAATAAATATTTTAATGACTTCATCGATAATGATAATAGTGTGCATATTCCAGTTAAAACTTTGTCAGAAGCGCTATAATTTAGTTTATTAACACCATGTGTTTTGTGAGGTTCAACACTGGTAGTATTTTAGCAATCGCACTGGAGAACCATCCCAAATACTTTCATATGAAGTAAGAAATAGCTATATTTGATATATCGTATTTACCTTTAATGCCATATGCTGTGATGTTATTATTGTACGGCTTAATTATATTTATATTTCTCTGTAGCAGGAAATATTCAAAGCAACTTTGTTACAGTTTATGTTGCATTCAATTAAATGATAATCCCACTGCTATAAGGTATATGCAAAATGTTTAAAACTAGGTATGATCCGAACACAACTCAAGTTTATTTCCCTTAATTCTTATGGTGATTGTTCACCATTTATGCATGTAAATTATTGTATGATTGTTGGTAAATGTATGGTGTTTCTCACTTTTTATTATTGTAACTTTAAATTTGTTCCATATTCTTTTATATTCTTCATTGCACTCTCTGTAATACTCAGAAGAAATATCGTTCAAATTTTTCCAATCTATTACCCATACGGTTTTATAGTTATTTCCTGAATCATACCTTTAATCGAGAGAAACAAGCTACATGTATCTTGGTTGAACGTGATGAAGTGTCTTCTATCTAGTTCAAATGTTTACTGATTAAATTTAATATCAGTATTAATATCAACATTAGATGACTTAATCGGCAGACATGTACCCGAATTTTAGACAGGCATTGCATAATATATATATATATATATATATATATATATATATATATATATATATATATATATATATATATATATATATATATATATATATATATATGCTTTTAAACACGGTACAGATACAAACTGACCTTTAGTAGCTTGTATAAGTTGCTCCGTATATTTGCTGATGACCTGTTCCTCAAATTTCAGGTCTGTTAAGTTTAAAGTCTAAATAAGGTTAAATATCTTTTTAGTCGAGTGCTCTGTTCGTTTATTAGTTGAAAATAAGAAATAATTTTCTCCTAATAATTTTGATCAGTCAAGGAATCGAGCAAACATTTCGATTTATTTACAATCTTTAGACTTTATCTTTCAGACTAGCTTACAATCAAAAGTCAAAATGATTCATTTTTATTTCATATTGTTAAAGTTAAGAATATTTCATTTACATAACTGTAATATTGCTTGACAAAAGTATAGGAAATAAATTTGTACAGTTTGAGTGAACCTTTCCATTAGAGCATTATATATCCATCATGCAGGAAATACCAAAGGTACATTTATTTTATTGCAAGAAGATCGGTCAAACTTGGATGTTACTAATGTTGTCGAAATTTATTATTTGATCATTTAAATATATTTCGTCATTTGTTGCGCTAGCCATAAGGTTGCAACTCTTAGTTTTCATAACATATTGGGACTCACCTTTTCTTTGGAATTTTTATATTCTTTTGAAGGGGGAAATTGAATCTTTCTTATACCAGTCTTAATCCAACAAGTACACTACTTTAAAAATACTAGATTACAAACTTACTTTTGAGGCTGTGTATTCGAGATGACCTACACCTGCTTTTATATATTGTTTGCTTTTTGGCCGTAATTGCTGTTTTATTTATGTGAATTTTGTGTAAAATCTAAAATGAACTCAATGCAAATTGGATCACAATATTTTAAGGCGGGTACGGTTATATGTTTTGGTATATTCGCAGATGAAAGCTGTAGTAACTATGAAGCAAGTTAATTTGCAGGCTTCCACAAACTATACCTTTTATATGGGAAACATTTCTGTTCTATTGTATTTGACATGTATTAAGAAAATTTAACTTTCGAAAAATCTAGATTTTCAAACTTTATGAAACATGAGGCTTTCACTACAATGATTTTTTTTCTAGATAAAATAAAATCGCGCTCGCGTGATTTAAATGAATGCCCTTGTACCTTCTATGAAATATCAAGAAGTCATCGTAGGGTATCAACGATTGACGTCAGCAGCGAGTTCGTAAACTAAAAGTCAAAATGTTGTGATTCTCTCTAGATAAACTTTAAGGGATTTTTGTAAGAACACACACACACACACACACACACACACACACACACACACACACACACCAATGACTGCGCTTTAACAAATCGTGTTCAGCCTAAGCAGTCTACCATCCCGCCGTATCTTCGATCGATATCCATGCACATAAAATGAGTAATTTGAAAGGTTTATTATAAATAGGATTTAATTGATTAAGTTGACCTGGCTACATAGTTATGTAACTCTGAGTATTAAACATTAGAACCTCGCCCAAAACCTGGCATTATCAAGCCATAGCTAAGATTTCTCATTATATCAAAACCACGATATTTGTGACAATTTTATAACTTTTGTAACACTTTGTTAGGTTTTGTAAATTAGTTTTTAGTTGGAGTATGCATCATTTTTAATAAATATGTTCTGTGATTAGATGAGGAGCGACGTCATTTGGACTTTGGTGCATGAACTATGTGATAGGTGATATGAATTATAACTCTATGTTCATACTCTCATCTTCTTTCGCTCTACCAATCATTCCAATCATTTCAATTAGTATTGATCTGCATATACCGGCTCATTAAATGACGGAAGATGTTTGAGTCTATGCTGTTTGCAGTAGATCATGAGCTATCTACGAATACGGGATCCCGAGTGGTTACGGATCACTGCCATCTCACCTCTGTCTACGTGTGTTCGAGTCTAGGATTCGGCGAATTTTACACGTGAGAAAGCTTACCTGTAGCTTTTTGTGGGTTGGTGGTTCTTTTTGGATATTTCTTTCTCCACTATTAATACTGGCCGCCATGTATAGCCTATAGTGTGCTGCAAAATGGCGTTAAGCCCTACAACAACAACATCAACAACAACAACAATAAAAATCTATGAATACATACAGTAATTCACCTTTAAAAAGTAAGGGTAATAATAGCCAAACCTCAGCTGCATTACTAGACAGACATATCTGTAAATTTCGACTGGACGTTAGGTGCAATATTTTTTACTTTATCAGGATTTGCCCCAGATTCGTAAATTTGTCAACCGAATCAATGGAGACGTGCATTTGAGAGTCTTCAGGTCTCTGTCTGAATCAAAATATTCCTAATTCCCATCTCTAGATAGTGAATAAAGTCCAACTCCTACCGATCATTTCCATATACGCATCACATATGGTTGTCCTATTGGCTGTCATACACAGATTTCACATTTTTATAATGTGTGTGTGTGTGTGTGTGTGTGTGTGTGTGTGTGTGTGTGTGTGCAATATGTACATAAACGAAGATGGATGAAAATACGTCTTTGTGGGTTTATGAATTTATTGCAAAAGAGACGGAAATTTGAATTGGTGTAAAGAAGCTAAGATTGACATTTGTATGTATGCAGTCTTGTATGATTTACAAAGAAGAAATTAATTATATTTGTTATTGTGTTTTCGCCATGATTGCTTCCTAGCCATTAAAGAAAATTTACGTGATCCTGCCTGTATATGGTTATTTGAATTATATAACAGGCCATATAGTTTGTATTAATAAAATTTATCCTGCTACTGTGCTAATAATGACAAAATGCTACTCTACTCAAAGCCATAAGCTTTGTAACAGAATGAAGCAAAACCGACAAGTTTTTTTTTTTCAAATGAACAAACAACTATTTCTCTAAGTTAAAAATTTGGAAGTTTAAGGGACGCGTACAATTTGTAAATTAAATCCTAAATAATCCTAAATCGTCTCAAGTCCAATGATCAGAATGGTCAGAACGAAATCCGAGTCTTCAATGTCCTGATGTATCAATAGCCAAGTATGGCATGATGTACTAATAATAGTCTTAAATATCATAACGTAACAAAATTATGCAAACCCAATGGGTCTTGAATGAGTTAACAGTATTCCCAAAGGAATTTGTTAGAATTGGAAATCAATGGGTTCTTTGTTATTTCTATGAATAATATACACAAAATTCGTCTTATTATATATGAAAACAACTCTAATCATTCTACATTCTGATGTCAAAGCAGGAATGAATCATTTTTTTCCAAATAATACATATTTTATACATTTCTCACTTGACCTACGACACAATAGTTTTATCTGGAAAACTAATGGGAAATGCCACTCGGCCTTTAAATAAAATTCTATGAAATATCTTGTTTACCACTAAGAATTATGAAAAACGTCAGGTATGCAACAACCCTCAATCAAGGACTAAAGTAACAAGCACAATATAAATCAAATATGCACAACAACATACAGACTTCTGATATGATAAACAACTTTATGTTGATTATAAAAGGTTGTAGATCTTCTATTTATCATCCAGGAAAATATTGCATAACATATATGTTTGGATCATGGGAAATGATGCATTGCTTCAAATCTATCAAGCATTTTGGAACATATTGTTCCTGCCACGCACATATACGTTAGAAATAGGTTTTGCACATTGCCCTTAGATATTTAATTCTCATGGTCCTATTTCCAGATATTCTCTAAAACAATAACGTTGTAAACTAACAATTAAAATGTAACATTCAAGGCCTTTTCGTTACATTATATTACAAAACTTGAATTAATAATCGAATGAATAAATATCTGAACCTTGAATATTTTTCATACATATTGTTGGGGAAATTGGAGATCATCGAAAAAATTTTGATCCTCAACTATATATATATATATATATATATATATATATATATATATATATATATATATATATATATATATATATATATATATATATATATATATATATATATAAACCAAGATTTTGTTATTCATATCGAAAACGTTTCAACATATACGTTATCTTAAAATTGCATACATTTATGTTTGTATTCTGAAATGTTTGAAAAGATATAATTTAACTTGGTCATTAATTTATGAAAAGAATTGGGTGAAGTAAAACTCTGAAGGTCATTGAACTAAATAATCATTAGTCGAATAATATCTACCCTAACAATCCACTACAATTTAATGGAAGAAAAAGATCTATGCTGTCTTAATCTTAAATTTCATTATGATCTAAGTGATACCTAAATTAGCATTTTTTATTTTAAAATTTGCTCTTACTAGGTTTTAATGAAAATCACATAAATGTAACTTGAAAGTTTTAATAAGGTAAAACAGTAGCAAATGGGTTATTTTGCGTCAAGGAAGTCTTCTTTTAAATCGCCATTAAAATTTCGTCAAATGTGTTTATCGCTGTCAGACGTTGGTTCCGGAAGTAATTTGCATCTGCGTTTTGGATTTTTTGACCAGCTCTATACAGACGCGATGTCTAAAATTTTGCACAGTTTTATCAAAGACAGAATTATTCATGAACCAGAAGATACTTTTCCAAACTCATATATTGCTATAGTTCTATTTCGGATTTAAAATTGACACAAGTTTTCAACTATGAATCCTAACTGAAAAATATTACACATTGTATCCTGAATAACCGTAAACCTTACTCCAGTTATTGTTTTAGATTTCTGTAATGAATTATGTATCGTGTTTTATCCCTCAGATTTGGAATCCAGTTTGGAATAATGAAATTGCCATCGTCAGGTTTTTCTTAGGCGACAGAGTATGAGGCTTTAGAATGGTATTATCCGCTATTATGTTTTATGAGTCTACCAGATGACCATTATGCATGTCATATAAGTTATCATATACCCAAGATAAATTACAAAATGTAGCCAATGTCATGGTCACTCTGAACATCAATTCTGTAAGGTTTCTAGATTCCGCCATCAGAAGTTACCGGCACAAAATGTTGCTACATATCCCAGTCATACAAATTATACTACTGTAAACAATTATGTTTTGAAAAACCAATCGTGGTACTCGCTACTAATTTTCATGTAAAAAAAGACCAGACATTGCATGTGTAGCCATAGTTAGTATCAGAAATATTAACATCGTTACAATGACTATCAAAAAGATTATTTATTGGAAGACTTGTTCTTGAAATGTCTACTACGAAAATGAAGGTTGCACTTGTCATGAACGATGGTTTCCAGTAAAATGACAATGGTCACGTACTGTGTCAGTACCAAGTGGCAGTTTTCATGATCCATCACAGCTCAGTTTAGATATAAAACAGCTTTGCTGAAAGTTTACATAACCTACTTTACCAATTAACACATTTCATCTTTTATGTCTAACTTCAAGGAACATGCGCCTTACAGGTTTTGGTAACAATATTAAATCATTGTTTGCACACCAACTGAAGTGCTTGAGTATCGAGACGAATAACCAAAGGAGTATTTGCATGAAAGTTTGGAATGTTTGGAGTGTGTTTGTTGGATGATGACATTATAGCAAGGCAAAGATTTTAACTTTATAAGCGGATCATCGAAGACTTAGTAGTAGATCAATCGTTGCTGGATAGTAAGTACCTGGATAATGTTCAATAGACAATTATCATCTGTATCAACTAGCTCACGAATATTTTGTAATAGCTACATTTAAATTCAGTTATTGCCTATACTGATAAAGGTTAGTTGTTGTTCTTTGTTGGAGGGAGGGGTATTTTTATGTGTGTCTATTTTGTGTTCGAAAGCGATCAATATTTATTTGTAAATTTAAAGAACATAGGAGTAATTTTCAAAAAAAGTAACAAGTGGAAACAATGAGATTAATTCGGCCGTTGCATAAATAAATATTGTTTGCTAAACTTGCGCAACTTAAACACTAGATTTTCAAGAAGTTCAAACCAGTGCCAGTGCACCTTTAAGTTCTTTGTCAACTTGATACATTTGGTTGTAAATGCCGTTAGCAGTGGCAGAAAGCAAGTCATGTCCAATTATTTTTACTTCTCCCGTTGAATATTACCAGGAAAATAAATCCATTTATTAAATTAAATCTTTGCTCTACAAACTGTCATGAAATCATGTGCGAAGATATTTTGGCAACTTATAATGCATTGACCTTGTGGCAAAAGTAAAAATCATGATGTACGAATATGCATACAATTCACAGATCTTAATCCAAAATGTTACTGCTGAGTTGCACACACACACACACACACACACACACACACACACACACACACACACACACACACATTACCAGATCGGTGGAGAGCATTGAATAAAAGCGGGTAGTTTCAAAAGAATCGGAAATACCGCTATTTTACGTTCGACATGGACCTAAAGATTTATATTTGACTGATTGAGTTTAAAGACAAATGATAAGACCCTTCATAGTACACCTCAGTCATAACCTCGTGTTCCTTTTGTAAAGATAATTACAGATTTCTTTCGGTCGAAAGTATCGTATTGTTACAAGCCAGGGGTCTATCCTTGACTGAAAGGTGTCAAAACCCTGGCGCAATTTCCGCTAGAAGTCATAAGTTTACCTAAAGTTCCCAATGACTTCTATACAACATCAGTTGTAAATTAGAAAGACTGACGTGTTCATTTTATACATAAATTTACTCTAATCAATGCAAGACCACGGATTTCCCAACTTGCCAAATATCTATCAACCGCACATCTGCATAGTTTCTCTTCATCAACTTTCCATACTGTCAGCAGCTCACGCCATAGAAACTCTACAAATATCCCTTAACACAGAGAAATATTTTAACTACGCCACCTTAGGCCAGTCAATCTATGGTTTCATGGCACATCATGCCATTATATCTGCCGAATCCCCACTTATTTATTCCATTGTGTAATTGACTAATTTCTTACCGTAAATACTACCACTGCAGTCACAACACCAACGTACTCCATTAGATTTTAATAGGGATTATATTATTCACGAATAGTCATGCGGTTTGGGTCTGAATTCACTACTAATTGATCATGGCATCATGGAAGCTCATTACCACTTTCTCTCCGTGACGTTTGATCCTAATAATTAGCTAATTATTTCGGGCTAAGGAATATTTCCATTGCACTGAATTGCAATAAAAAAATAAGTAATCACACAAGTCTAAGAATTTTTTTAAACGGGACGATATAAAAAATGAACATCTCCAAAATTGTATTACAGTATTATTGTCTGTTCTGTTTCATATTAAGAAAATTAACTTAAGGAAGTATATTGAATATATCAAATGGATAATTCAGAATAACCAAACCTGGGATGTAGACGCTGTGGTGATCACTGGTCATTGCAAGAGACAGGATAATCCATTTCTACAGATACTGCCATTTGTTTAATATTACCAATTTATATATAACTTTTGTTTTACCTTAATTGAAGCTACAATTTCTTACTTTTCAGCCATATTGTTATCTGCTAGCAAGATAAATAAAAAAATATGTTTCATAAGCAGTCGATACAATTCCACAATTGGGGTCAGAGCTTGCCTTATTTGTTTGTGACTAATTTTCAGTGAAAGGTCGGCTAAAACAAACAACTTCATACTTTCAATACTAAAGCAAGATAACTTAGGTCTTCTTTGCGTTCTTTGTACACGGGACAGAATGAAAATGGCCCCCTCTGGGTAATATTACTAGATATTTTTCGCTAATTGTTAAATCATGTTATTATTAATGTATGATTATCAATAGCAACATGTAATACCAATGTAATCCTGATGCACAGTTTACGACATAAAAAGATGCCCTTATTCAAAGGTTCTGTGCTATATTGCTTACTCTAATATTTTTATTCCTTGTTCGTGAAAACAAAAGTTTCAGAAATCTCTAGCAAGTTTCTCAGAGGAAAGCAATTTGATACAATGCTGGTTTAACACTAAATGCATAAGACCACATCTTTCTGTTCATGAAGTGAAAGATCAGAATTTTAATATTATTCCAAAAGGGTTTTTAGATATCAGTTTTATTTGCACCCACATTTATAATAAAATATATTCGTGTTAAAGTTTTCACCCAAATTATCCCATGAAGGTGTAGATGAGTTTGCAATGAAATTAATTGCATAATAAAACACAAATGAAAGGGTTGGTATTTTTAACTGAGATTTAATTAACATCAATTGTAAAATATATTTATACTTATGGAGCAAAAAAAGCCTTTTTATTCTTAGTCATTTAAAATTACAACAGATAGAATGCATTAGAGATAATTAATATTAATATGGGTACTCATTCTGTCTTACATTATATTATGTTGTTCATGCATGAAACTGCAAAAAGACAAAAGCGATTTAAGGTATAACAAAACATGTTTGATGTCTATTGAATAACTTTCTTTGTCTCAACTGCTACCACAAGAGTGTTCAGAGGTTTCTGAGGTTGCACCTTTTGGTACCTAAAGCAATAGAAAAAAATGAAATCAATAAATTGGCATGCTAAGAATATAACATATGTATCTCTGTTTCAATATATGCATACCAGTAAACATGTACTCTTGTCTCGCTCGTATCCATACCTTTGCCGATCGTTATCATGGAATGGGGCAAATTGTTATTGCTGATTTTCCTAACTTCCTAACTAATGTATGTATGTATGTATGTATGTATGTATGTATGTATGTATGTATGTATGTATGTATGTATGTATGTATGTATGTATGTATGTATGTATGTATGTATGTATGTATGTATGTAGGTAGGTAGGTAGGTAGGTAGGTAGGTAGGTAGGTAGGTAGGTAGGTAGGTAAGTAGGTAGGTAGGTATGTATGTATGTGTATATATATATATATATATATATATATATATATATATATATATATATATATATATATATATATATGTGTGTGTGTGTGTGTGTGTGTGTGTGTGTGTGCTGGCACAAACACCATTAAGCCTGCTGTTGCTATTGCAACATCGATTATTCAGTCAGAACTAAGTTTACACTATCCATCCTTTCCATCTGTTCATGTCGTTCATATCCATTACTTTTCTGATTTTGTTTATCTATATCTCTTCGAAAAATGAGAAAATAATCTGTGCTGATTTTGTAACATTTTCACGAATGAGTAAGTATCAAGGTATGAAAAAATTTCGACTTTTTGTCTTACATAGTTTATATAGATTATTCCATATATGCCAACTGTCACATACGCCAGAAATACTGCTTTTCATATGGCAATGGCAACTATCTCGCTAGACCTCAGGTTGCTCTAGGAATCCTTATTTTCTGTATGTTCTTTGGATGGCGCTTTGGCTATAAAATATTTTATAGTTTCATATTCATAGCACATTTTATTGGCGCTTGATGTGTTAGATGACCCACCTAAACAAATTTTATAATTTGTTTATGAACGATAAAAAAATAATGGCCACTTTCGATTCATTTATGTTTCAATCTTCAGTGCTTGACAGCCTCAAAATGTATGTTGATTCTATATAAAAAAGCATGTTGCTTAATTCACAAATTAGTTAGTGAACAACTGTTGTTTATCTCGCTAAAGTTGGCCCAGTCATTACATATTGTGGTTTTAAGTACGCTAGTTACAAAGCCGTGGAACGATGAACAAAAGATGTCGCTAAGCTAGCATTACTAATTCACAAAAGATAAAAACAAAAAGAAATTAAATTTGACTAATGTTTCTGAATATAGACAATATGTTTGCTATTAACGATCAGTGTTTAAGAATCAAATAAAAAAGAAAGAGACACTAAACAAATTTTATGACTTTCATGGCTAGCAACATATACTTTGATGATGTTCACTGCATTAGTGCAGTCTTTGTGTTTATGCCTTTTCCAACTATAGCTAGTGACAAAGAGAGAATAAGGACTTAGAACTATATTTTTCAACAATTTCAAAAATAACTCTGGAAGACAAACTTATGGAGATATGAATGGAAAAAAGTACTCTTATATATATATATATATATATATATATATATATATATATATATATATATATATATATATATATATATATATATAATAGTATATTACTACTTTTGCTGTTAGAAATTTATCTGACAAGCACAAAGAAATATATTGCTAAATAACATTAAACTATTTTTCAATTTTAAATCCTTTTTCTTCATATTAGAATCTATTGCAAGGTTTAAAATGGCTGCGCATCTCATTTTATTATTTCTTTCATTTGCTAAAATGTTTAAGTCTTACTTACACGCTTTCCTTTTAAAATATAATGTATATTTCCAAGCAGCAGGGAAGCTATCAGGTCATATTTTAGGCACACACTCGCCCATTCATATGAGAATACCAATAAAACTAACACACGCTATACATAAAGAGATTCTGTACGATAAATATCACCACTGGGTCGCACAAATTGATCATGATAATCGTATTCTGAATTTTGAAATAACCAAACAGATACAGGGTCACTTTGACTGATTTTTTTGATAAAATCAAATGTATGACGGTTTTAAAACTTAATCATTCTATCTCGTGGGAATATTGTTACAGCATTAGTCCATACATTAGTATTATGATCAATGATTATTATAGGGCTTCCATTTGTTTGTATATTTTGGTTTGTACAATATCTCTCCAGTTAATGTTTTTACTGTTATTGGAAATCTTAATGACTTTTCAAACTTATCTACATCCTTAATAGATGCACCTGAAGCTTTAACGGTCTCTGCCCATTCACATAATTTTGTACGTCTTAAATCTGTTAAGCCATTGCCACGCATCGCATTTGTAAAATGTTCAGTAATGCGCTCCGCAACACAGTTTATTCTTGACTCTGATAGTCTCTTCGGTTTGAGATCCGCAATATTAGGTATAACATTCAGTAAAAACAATCCATATACCACAGCAGAAACTGGATACCCTCGCACAAAATACGGTTTATCAATACCAGTGAGTATTCCAGGTTTGGATTTGTTATTCAATAAATTCTTTTTATTATTTCCAGACTGTATATTAACGGGGTCCCTTTTATCACGAAGATTCCAAATATTACCGTTTGTCTCCTCAAAAAAGTTTATTAAAATAAGATATTTTTGATTATCAAGGTGGTTAATAATTACTTTCTCTCGTCTTTCGTCCATCATATTAATAATGTTTCCAACTTTAAAAGTTGACCACACATATACAGCACAATCCTCACAAAATTCTTTCTTAGCCTAACGGATACGTTTGGTTATATCTGCATTCGTTAAAGCTAGATCTTGCATCGAAACACTAACTTTATATCCTAGCAGTCTGAAAAGGTCAAATATAGTAGCAGATGGTTCAATTGTTGATAATTCCTCCATCATTATAATTAAGACACACACACACACACACACACACACATATATATATATATATATATATATATATATATATATATATATATATATATATATATATATATATATATATATATATATATATATATATATATATATATATATATATATATATATATATATATATATATATGGAGCAAAAAGAATTTATTAGACATCCAATATATACGAACAACGAAGCATCCAGAGATGGTATTATTAGAAACTGTCGACTAAGGAAACCAATTGGTAGTATTGATAATACTGGTTATTTTAGATTTAACGTTAGTGGAAATAAAAGATATCTATCACATAAGTTCATTTTTGAATGTTATTTTGGGGTCGTTAAAGATAGACTTGTAGTTGACTACTTAGATGGGTCTCTGCATAATAACGAAATTTATAACCTGCAAACTATTACGCAAAGTCAAAATTGCAGACGTAGAAATGCAGGAAGGTGTAAAATATTTGAAAGGAGAGCGATTAAATCCATAAATACAGAAACTGACCAAAAAATAATGTCCAGTTCGATAAGTAAAACTGCCAAATATTTCATTATCAATCCTGCTTATGTAAAACATGTAGCTGATCGTATATGCAAATCTGCATATTCAATAGAGTATGACTAAAGTATTATATCTGAATACGTATAATAAATGCGTGCTCTTCAGAATATTATTTTACTTTAAATAAAGTTAGATTCTATCAATCTTGCCAAGGGTTATGTTTAGTGACAATTACATTTATTGGCCCGCTTTCACTGTCACTGTCCTCAGTTTCGCTGTCATTATCACAGAATCAAATAACATAATCTTTTTCAATTGCATTACACGATTGTCTATCCTTTTTTTATCTCGTATTCGTGAGACAGTGCACTTGTTATATTTTCGATTGAACGCGCAAGAGGCGTAAATAGCTTTACCTGTTTGTCATCTACAACAGCTAAAGATTCTAACATAGAATTATAGATCGACTTTATAAATCTGTAGTTCGAAGGTAACGTAAATTTATTCTGAAATTTTCTCTGCTGTAATAATTCAAAATCTTACATAATTTTCCAGAGTCAAGGTTATCGGATAAATTTATTCCTTCATGTTTTAATTTTTTTAAAGCAAAAATAATATCAGCAATATTTGCACTGTTCATTATATTTATTTATTTATTTATTTATTTATTTATTTATTTATTTATTTATTTATTTATTTATTAAAAATAAAAAATAAAACATACAATCATAACACAATCCCATATAAACTTCTTGCTTGTCATATAACATGCTGGTAAATTCAGGGAAATTTGAATTAACCCCCGTGTGATCTCCTAAGGTGCCAAACAACATCTTAGTGAGACCAGTTGGAAATTCAAAAGACGACAGACAAACCACATTTGAACTCATTGGTTGCCCTTTGACATCTGAGTAAGACCATATGTCACATAAGGACGGCATACAGACCCCATTTGAATCCCTATGTTGCCCTTTGACATCAGAGCAGGTTCAGAGGTCACATCTAACGATATTATGAACATGAACTGTATACAGATGAACATGTGGTGTTGATATACTTGATTCTAAGGACGGCAAACAGACCCCATTTGAAGCCCTCTGTTGCCCTTTGACATCAAAGCATTACGATTGTATGAACATGAATATATATATATATATATATATATATATATATATATATATATATATATATATATATATATATATATATATATATATATATATATATATATATATATATATATATATATATATATATATATATATATATATATATATATGAACATAATTTTTTCTTTTTGCAGACGGCACAAACATAAACTTCGGGGAATTTACTACATTCAGCAGATTAAATACACTCCCCCAAAATAAACCCCGTGAGTGATACAAAAACGTATCACGCCACTTGGTGTATTGGCGTGTAAATGTATTTAATTTTTCTGGACTTCGTCCCCACTTTAGAAGAGAAATTTGCATCAAATCTCCAATCGTCGCCATACAGCTGTCACAGTAATTTGAACCTGTACCCGCATGTACCACAGCCACACGGTTAAACCATTACCATGAGGCCATATAACACAATTAATTTCACTATATTGTCTCTACATTTGTTTCACAGTACTTAACTTTCCACTGTGTGACAATCAATAAAAATCATATGTTAATCTAAAATACCTTCAAAGATGACTTTACGGTTTAGTTCTTGTCAAGGGTTGACCTGCATTTTTTGGAGAGGCTGAATTGTAAACAAAACACCAGGCAACGGAATAGAGATTTCACTTCCGGATCATCACCATGACCTTATTACTCAATGTGCACTGTCGCCGAAATGCACACAGACAACCACACCATAAACTCACATTTCAAAGAATGAACAATTGCCTTTAAATCCTTACCAAGAATGCCAAAATCTAACTCTAGTATCACCACCAAACTTAGACAGGAAAAAGTGATCTAAAAATAGACTGGGACTACATTCGTGGGTACTGAACCGGATTTTATTAATTGTGTTTATTAATTCCTGAAAGGGTCAATGTTTTTTGTCAAACTTTTATATTTGCATTTTATTTTGCATGCCACTACTATTTCAACTTCATACATAAAGTCTTTTGAAATTTTCTTGCAAGCAAGACATGTGACAGCTGTCAGAAAGTGTGTAGTGCTGGTGTTTTATAGGGTGCAATTTGAGGTCCAATTGTTCTTAAGAAACCAAAACTAAATTTGCTATATCTTCCTTAATTATAGAAATTTTTCAATGCAGTAAAAACCTAATTGTAATACCTGATAAGGCCTGTCTGAAACTAGTCTTGAAATTAAAAAATATTGATATATTAAATTTTAATGTAAATTTAAATAAATATATAATTTTTTTAAAAACGATTTATTTTACAAAAAGTAAATTTTCATACAAGTTATGACATTCAGTTTGACAAATTTAAGGCAGCAAAGTTGATTGTTGTTGAATGGTGTTTAAAACAAATGGTAGTTTAGGTCTGTACAACTGATAATATTAATCCCTGGGGTACTGAAGCATGATAGCTCACAGTGATTTTGACAGCAAATTGCAATATGCCTATCCAGCTGCATAAATGTGTACATAGTAAAGAAACAATGACAGGTGCTATGTTCCACATTTATTGTTTCAGGTACTTGGACAGTTGTTTGAATAACTAATAGCCGACTCAAATTTAAAGTTTTGATGGAACCACTACCATGTTTTATAGCAAATATGCATTCCATTTTAATGCTGATAACTACAAAAGTCAACAATGCAATATGAAAATACAGTTTCAGGGTAGTTCCACCTTACTGAAAAATGATGTGAATCTCTCTCATGAAGATCTAAGCCATGTCTGTGAGATGCTGTATATCAGTGTACTGATATGAACTCATCTTGGTCACTTATAGCAGCACACTGCACATGTCCTTATGAGACCTTGCTATCACCATTGGACTACTGGAGAGCTTCCAAATTGATCCAACTCTAATTCTTTGCTCCAGATACTAGGCTAGACCTGAAAAGATATAACATGTTTCCTTTTAATTCTAAAAAAAACGGAAAGATGTAGGCAAATGAAGTTAAAATGTGTTAGATATGGTAATTTCAAAATAACTTTCAAGTTGTAAATAGGGTTAAAAAAGGTAAACTTGATAGAGTGACACTCAAAGATGTGAAGCAATGAGTATGTATTAAAGTGACAAATGCATCCTAAAATAGATGAAGGTTCTACAAGCATATTTAGCCATTTACAGGTTAAATAACTAATCAGGTAGAGTATGTATCATACAGTTTAAGGCAATGTTGGAATGGTGATGTTTGATCATTGGTGCAAACATTGATACATACCAGTATAGTGGAAAGTCAAATAACAATGTACCAAATTAAAATTAATTACTATATGCAATCCTATTCATGAAGGAAAAACAATGTTAGATATTGCGAGTGAATATAGCAAAATATGGCCACACAGATCAACTATATGTACCAATAGATCCTATATCATCAACTAAAGTATGGCCACACAGATCAACTATATGTAACTCTAGTATCACCACCAAACTTAGACAGGAAAAAGTGATCTAAAAATAGACTTGGACTACATTCGTGGGTACTAAACCGCATTTTATTAATTGTGTACTGATTCCATAAGTGTATCTTACATAATTCTGTTTAGGTAGTTAATATATATGTAACTTATGTACAAGAATGCACAGGAAAATGTGTGAGCAGTAAATACTGAACAAATATTCATAATTATTATAGAATTGTATTATGAATTTGATTTAATTCTCAAACATGATGCAAAAAATATACTATAAAATACAATCACGTTGTATTTTCTGCATTAGAGGTGTCGTCCGTTAGGGCTATTTACGAAGATATAAATATCGTTTGACCTAAATACCAACGGCGGTAAAGGTTAGTAAGACTTTACTTAAATAGGCTGAAATTTTAGGTTATAGAGACAGATATGTACCATTATCTTTTTGTGTTACACTTTTTTTATTCGCTAACAACTAATTGTTTGTGAATGACAGATAATCAGGTAATAATTGTCTGAAAAACGATGTATTTTATCCGTTTTCAGGAATCGGTACACAATTAATAAAATCCGGTTCAGTACCCACGAATGTAGTCCCAGTCTATTTTTAGATCACTTTTTCCGGTCTAAATTTGGTGGTGATACTAGAGTTAGATTTTGGCATTCTTGGTAAGGATTTAAAGGCAATTGATTATTCTTTAAAATGTGATCTTATGGTGTGGTTGTCTGTGTGTATTTCGGCGACAGTGCACATTGAGTAATAAGGTCATGGTGATGATCCGGAAGTGAAATCTGTGTTCCGTTGCCTGGTGTTTTGTTTACAATTCAGCCTCTCAAAAAAATGCAGGTCAACCCTTGACAAGAACTAAACCGTAAAGTCATCTTTGAAGGTATTTTAGATTAACATATGATTTGTATTGATTGTCACACAGTGGAAAGTTCAGTACTGAGGAACAAATGAAGAGAACATATAGTAAAATTAATTGTGTACTACGGCCATTGAAACATCGAAAATATGTTACATATTTATGTACAAAGGGAAATAATTTATCTATTGTTCAACGTAGATTCAGAGCATAGTTATGGCGCTTTGTTTACTTGTGAATCAGCACTCAATGCAATTAAATATCTATTATAAATATTTTTAATAATGAGTATTGAAGAACCACATCCAGCTACAATTGAGTCAGAGAGATCTAACTGAGTTTGAGGAGAAAACAATACAATTATTTAAGCCTATCACTGAGACCACTAAAGGTATTCAACCTGTTACGGAAAATAGCAGAAAGAACTAAGAAAACAAAAAAAGATTCTCGAAAAACTTCCAGAAGAAATAGCTGCTGCGATGCCAGTCCCGGAAATACCCGAGGATATGGACCAGGCAGAAGAAGAAAGTGCTGTAGCACTAAAACCAGCAGTTAGAATGATACATAAATTTGAAGAATTAACTATTAAGGCAATTATGAATCTTAACCAAAAATAATTAGCTGAATTTGCTGTGAATGGTTTTAGTCGAAGAGATAAATTAATGAAATCTAAATACTATAAAGATATTAAAACCCGTGAACAATGGCAAAAATCATTATATCGCATGTGCATGGATGTTGAACAGGCTAGAAATTATGATCCATTATATCAGAAGTATGTTAGTGAAATTGATAAATTAAATGAATTATAGGAGAGAAAAAACCTCCAAACCCATTTGAGCAATCACTTCGTCATTATTCAAAAATAGCACCATTATCACAACAACCACAAGAGGAGGAAGAAGAAATATTTCAAGACCCTCCTGTTGCAACTGGAAGTGGTCTAGGAAGTGGTCTTATTACTTGTCCCAATAATGTTCTTGCTGATGTTGAACGACTAGAAATTCTGATTGGAGGAAAACGAGCTGGTAATAATTCCCCAGAAATTATTAATGAAGCAGCAGATATTTGTAAAAGATTATTTACAGGCCGTATCATGGATATTAATGTGTATCAGTCTCTCATTAATGAAATCGCCGATGATTATTATAGTGACTAAGTCACCAGACTAATTATGTAATTAAATATAATGGTTATTTAATAAAATGATCGTACATAGTACTCAACGTGGACCAATTATGGTCAGGGCAATTAACTATCGAATACCGATTTACAGGGCAACCTACAGAGATGGGTTAGGTGATATTGTACAGGGTCTATTTAGAAGAATAGCCCCAAAAGCAATACCAATTGCAAAGCAGCTGGTTATGAAAGCAATTGATGTTGTTCGTGAAAAAGGTATAGGTGCTGTTGGTAATGTTGCTAGTAAAGCTTTCTCGGCCATCAAAGATAGACTAGCACAATTAATACGTAGACCTCAAGCAGTCCGACCTCAGCCGGTAAAATTACCTTGCACTGAATTAATGTCCGCAAATATCAGTAAAAAAGATAAATCAAGTCGCTAATAAAAAAATAGCAGAGTTGGCTGATATACCATTATCAGAAAAAGAGAAAAATATAACCGCGAGTCTTATAGCAGTTGTTTCACTTCTTGAGGTGGTCTTCGTTTTAGACGATAATAATTATAATAAATATGTTTAAACGTATAAGTAATCCTGCATTTGACATGTGCGTACCAGTTCTCAAAGATGAATCTGTGCGCGATTATCAGCGTTATTTTTATGACGCTCGAATTCCAGTTCAGAGTGGACGAATCGAATTACAGGTTCAAGATAGAAGTGGATATTTCTTACCAGCTGAAGCATTTATTGAAGTCGAAGTTGAAATATTAAAAACTGATAATACTGAATACGCCGCTAATGATAGTGTTGGTTTTGTTAATAATGGTATTATGGCGTTGTTTGATAGCGCTACGTACATGGTTGACGGAATAAATATTGAATCAATTCAAAAAGACGTTGACGTTGCTACAACAATACTTGGTCTTGCAAGATACAGTGACGATTATTCAAGATCAGCTGGTCCATCAATGATGTTTGTAAAAGATACCTCTAATTCTGCAGAGTACCAACAATATGAAATTAGACAACCAAGAAATTTTGCCAGAGACGATGCAATATGACGACTCCCTAGTATTGATGCTGGTAAAGTAGTACTTACAAATCTTTTCCTGTGGATGGCAATGATGACTCCAACGATATCTGAAGACGATCGGTTACTATCTTTTATGAGTCAAGGTGGTAAATCAATGTTATCATGGTTAACCATGACCACAGATTCCATTCAAAGTGCAATTAATGGTTTATTTACATGGCAGATAGCTTCTCAGCAAGGTATTTCTGCACCAAGACACATATTATTGTGCTTCAATATACTGCACGAGTAAATTCGCAAACGCATAGTATTATGATATTTGATAATCTCTTTGTTTCTGAGGTTTGATTAAGAATAAATAGACATCAAGAACCACCCGAGGATATTTTGTTATATTTTGATCAAAATCATGTAGCACGTGTATATCATCGTCTTATGACATTCATGGGGCGTGATCAAAACATTGATACTGGATAAAAATTTCTCTGCTAGATTTTACAACGCTGTATCCGATTTCTTACTTTTCACTAGAACATTTAGATTTAGCCAGACAATCAGTAGTTGATATACATTTTCGAGCTCGTGTAACACTGCCAGTAGCACCAGCCCCATTAATTCCTAATTATAGAGCAATTGCTGTTATACTCAGCGATATATCAATGTTACTTGAAGGTGCTGGTGGACGAATGAGAGTCGTTGATGCCCCAGTAGAAAATATGTAACACGTAATTATATCATTTATGAATATTATACATGTCATACAATCACTCTAATGTTACCCTGACTCCTGGTCAGGTCAAAAGACTGCAGTCAGCATCAAACAATAACTGTGGAATAAAAATATCGTTGAAAAAGGAACAGATGAGCAGTTCAAATAAATTATCGTTGACCGATCGTTAATTCAAAAACTTTAATGAAGGAAAAAATCAAATAAAAGCGTCAAACTTAGTCTTTCTGCACGCGCTATCAAAGATACTTTTAAAACGGGTGGTATATCCCCCCTTCTCGCAGCTATACTAGCATTAATAGTCGCTGCAGCTCCAGCTGTTGCAAAAGCAGCTGCATTAGGCGCTGTTTGAACTGCTACTGGAATGGCATTAAAGAAAGCAACTGGACATGGAATAAAACGAACATCTAAAAAAGGGAAAAGGCCTCATATTACTAGGAACCCCGCGTTCATGGCACGGAAAAGGTCTAAGACTTCCAGGGACAGTTTACTGATCTCGCCTGTGTCTAAGTTTGATTTACTCGATGCTGCTAAAAACTAAATATAAAAAACTTCAGAGGAGTTTTCATGCGCGCTCAATTACCAAAACAACCGAACAATACTGAAACGGGTATTATTAATCTCGATGAAAACTCTGGACCAGGCACCCGCTGGGTAGCGTATGCAATTGATCCACGTGGAATTATGTATTTTGATTCATATGGATTAGTGCCACCAAAAGAATTTCTTCATTATGTCAGTAAAAAATACTACTCCAATCTGGTATTCTACATTACCAACACAAACATTAATTGATCCACCAATAAGTGGTCGAGAAGTACTTAATGTACTTGATGCTGTATCCATAGCTCTGCCAGGAAAGCCACCTCATAAAGTCGTGCATGAATATAACACATTGTCACATTTAAACATACGTCAGTAAATATAATGGTAGATATTTACGGAAGATCTGCTCGTGGCAAAGCTCAGCAGCAAGGTTATTTATCTAAATATATAACCCTCGGTCAACTCAGAAATGAGATTGATGATTTATTTAATATTGCAAGTGTGGATCAAAATGAAGTGGTTATTTTCAGGAAAAACAAGGACGATTAAAGACAAGCAATATACAACTACTAGACGTACTTATACGAATTACTCCTGCAGTTGCTGATAATATCGTTACTTTTACTGATCAGGGTAAAACACAAGATTCAGGTAAGTCAGTTAACGATTATGTCAAGACGACTGGTGGTGTATTTAGTGGAGACGTTATTATGAACAAAAATAAAATTACAGATATCCAACCTTAGATAGTGATGCTACAACAAAAAATATGTTGACGATCAGGAATCTAAGTACGTATTAACCAATGGTGGTATAATGCGTGCATTTCTCAATGTGAACCATAATGGTATTAGTAACTTAAAAACACCAGAATCTGAGTTTGATGCTGCTACCGAAATATGCGTCGATGATAAAGAGATTTCAATCAGTAATGAAATAGTCACGCTTAAAACTGATTTTACCGGTCACGTGAATACGTTTTTGAGTTTTCGCAGAAACATAAACAGAACTAATAACGCATTGTTTGGAAGTCCACCAAATGTTGATATAAAACTTACTGATATTAACACAAAACTCAGCGATAGTTTTGGTGGAATTCCGAATATTTAAAAAAAACCTGATTAAAGTTCCTCACAATCAGAAAAGAAATATTGTGTATACAGCTACATCTGAGTTTGGATTGTGGACACCAGAAAATAAAACCATTAAACACACGGCGTAAATCACTGGTAGATATAGGATGTCAGTACTTAGTGTTGCAAATTTTAAAATATCCACGACATCTCCATCAATTGGCGATTTTTCTAAAACTGTATCTGTGTTGTTAGATAAAGATTCTGAAGAAACGTTTACGCTGGAATCATCTACTAGAAGTTTACCTCAAGCTAATTAGTGGTGGTGTTTGGAATTTGTAACTCAATTACTTAACGTCATAGAGTATTGGACCAAAAGACTACGTCATCTATCGAAGTTCAAAGTCACATATATAATCAAGTATGTGAATGTCTGGCCAATCTAAAAAAATATCATCGACCATTATACAGTAAAAGTTTTAAAAAATATCGTAGACGTATGGTTGTCATTGATATAGTTGTTTACTCAGTTTCTACTATTGTTGCTGGATCCGGATTATTATTATCAACATTAACAATGACAGCTCCAGCAATTATAACAATTATTGTTTCAACTTTAACGACAATAGCAGGCATTCCTAGTATGATTGCTAAAAAGATAGCTGCATGTGCGAATGACAAATTTCGTGAGTATATGATAAAGTTGCATACAGCAACAACAACCTACACTAAACTATCTGGGTATATTTCCACGTATCTCGGTGATGGTAAAATATCTGATGAGGAGTTTGCAACGATAATTAAAACCTACGATGAAGCATTCATAATCACTAACGATTCTGGTGACAACAGCCAGAATAAAATAAATGGAGAATTAAACAATAATAATAACAATAATGTCAACATCTGAACATCGTTTGGATATTGAGTTGAGAGAGTTGTTACAGCAGATCGTCATTAATACTACTCCTTCAAAAACTACTATGATATCAATAAGTTCGACCAATCCTGAATTCAGCGTTAATTTTCCAACTGCAATTCCAGTAAAAGAGATAGCATTAGCTCAATTACGTGTTTATTATAGCTGGCCTAATATTAAATCAAAAGCATTTGGTGGACTACAGCCAAATAATTAATTAGTATTCGCAAATAAGAACAAATCTGATGTAACTCCAGATTGGCAAGTAGTTAGTATTCCAACTGGCAGTTATCAAATAGAGCAAATTAATGAGGAAATCCAGCGCAGATTTAAGTTTATTACTGGAAAAGAATTGAAGATAGCAATTACTGTTTACGAACCAACATTATCGACGGTGATTGAAATACATTCTCCAGACTATGCTGTGGATATTTATCAAAGTTCGATTAGATCAGTGTTAGGATGGCCTGAAGTCGCACTAACTTATCGAGGTACACCAGATCCACAGAGATTCGACTTCGTCACAGATGTTAAAAAATTTATACAATTTACAGAATATCGAAAAGTAGAAGAAGCTTATCCATGGAAATTGTATTCTGGTACTGATAGAGTTGTGCATTATATAGATCGAATAGAAGATCATTTTACAAAAACAATTGATGGCAAGAAAGATAAAAAAATAATAACACTAGATATTGATGAAATAAATTCATATGCTAATACAATTAAGTTAGAGCATGAACGTGTATTTAGAAATCTACAAAATTTACTTTCAAGTATTAATGTTTCTTACAATGATAATTTTAAAAAATCAAATAATTGGGTCAATACAACATTTAAATCAAGTTGCTTCAGACCTAGAGCTCATGAATAATGTTCTTGTTAACAGAGAGAAAAGATTATTAAACCCATCTAGAGTAAAATATGTTATAAGTTACATAGTTAATGAAGACGATTCAGTTCAGATAATTACACTAGATCGATTATTTCCAACAGTTTTTCTAAAATATTTTGGAATTACAAGAGAACAACTATCAACATTTATAATACTTGGATTTAACTCTGAGGAACTAAACAAATCAGTTAGTGATCTTATTGATAAACACTTTAAATGAATATGTAATTCATGGAAAAAAATTAATCCCACCCCCAGCAGTTCTTAAATATAATAATGACCCATATGGAACAGGACGTCATATTTCACTTAATATTGTTAATATAACATCCACCATCGTACTGAATCTAGTATGTGATATAAAAGACAGTAGCTACCACGTTGACCTTTCTAAGTCTAATCAAGCTCAGCAGGGATACATATTATATTCGTCCAGTATTCAAACACCTCCAGTGTGGCTTATTGTTTCTGAGCCAATAAATCAAGTCTACCTGCGTGTACATAATCCATTATTGTCAAAAATGAATTTCAAACTCACAAATCAGGATGGAAATATAATTGATTTGAGAAACGAAACTCTATATATTAATTTATACATGCGCTCGTAGAGAAAATATTATAATTAGGAGAAATAATAAAGATATTTGAAATTAGGTAATAAAACTGAGATGGTCTAGATAAAATATTTGGTTAAACTCCCCTGTCAAAATCAGGAGAAGCAGGGAGGGTAAAGGACAACAATTGAGTCGCTTTACCAGTAAACAAAATCACATGACAAAGTCAGGAAAAATACGTCAATAAAAATGAGCTAAATTCATGATATTATTATACGGTTAAGTAGTTAACCGTATGGAAATAAAATATTTAGAGACTTTGGTTTAGCGTTGTTGACCTTTCTTTCGTTAAGGATTCGAGCAAATTTTTGTAGGGTTCCCCTCCCTGCTGCTATCTTGAACCCATGCAGAGAGAAGTGAGAAGGCAGTGAACCGGAACAGTGAGCGCTTTAGACCACTAGACCACTCAGCGCCTAGCTCGTATGTATGTATGTATGTATGTATGTATGTATGTATGTATGTATGTATGTATGTATGTATGTATGTATGTATGTATGTATGTATGTATGTATGTATGTATGTATGTATGTATGTATGTATGTATGTATGTATGTATGTATGTATGTATGTATGTATGTATGTATGTATGTATGTATGTATGTATGTATGTGCATGAGTGTGTCTATATATATATATATATATATATATATATATATATATATATATCTGTGTATGTATGTATGTATGTATGTATGTATGTATGTATGTATGTATGTATGTATGTAGTAGAGATAAACAATGTTTTCAGCCCAAACCTTGTTTTTACCCCTCCAAATAAGTATAAACTATAGTCCTAAACTATCCCCCACCCCTTTTTTCAAAAGTATTAGTAAGGTTTCTAACCCCTTCCTTTTCTGTTATTACAGTGTTAATGAATCCAGGTAGAGAGTTATGTACATGATCGGTATTCAGGTAAACTTCCTTATTCTATCCAGAAGTTCTGTCATTATATCACAAAAGCTGGTATCAGGTATTTTGCAAAACAACAGGTGCAGACAGGTATTTTGTATTGTTACAAAACAACAGGTGCAGGAGATGTCATGTAAATTGATGATTCATCCAGGTAAGCTGAGGTTGACGAATTTGTTAGAACAGGCGCATACGTGGAATGTTCACGAACTACTTTAAAGACGGCATGACGGGTTTTATTATCAGTCTACTGCTAGATTTTTATCAGATAACATATTCTGTGCAGGGTGGAAATTAAACTGTGCATTAGAGCGTGGCGATTCCAGTTATCATGGGCAAGGCGAAAATTAAACTACGCATTACAATGAACGTGAGAAAGGTAAGTTACATTATTTTATACCTCGTTACCAATGAGTAATGTTTCAATTGTTGATACCAAAAATATTTCATTATCACGATTATAGATACAAAATTTTACTTTACCGCTCACACAGCAACGGGACTCAAACAAATCTTTTATCTGTGGTTTGTTTAGAGGATATTTTTGTCGATAAAATACACCTTTGACCGATCGAGATCAATTGTGAGTTTAGTATATTTTTGTTGGATAATGGGGCTGTGAAAGTTTTTAAATTCCGCTAGCAACTTTTGATACAATTGTTCAAGATAATTGAAATACACGCTGTTGTCAGATCTGATGAGCGAAAGTTTTAGCTTTTCACGTGTTCCCCTAAAACATATACCTGATGTTTCATTATTAAATTCAACTGCCAACTGTTTGCCGTCCGTCATTAGATATTTGATTTTACTACTTTAGCTATTTGTCATTATCAAATTTTCAAACATTATTTTATAAGTTTAGATAAAATATCAGTTGGAAAAGATAATGTCAAATTTTCAAACATTATTTTATACGTTTAGATAAAATGTTAGTTGGAAAAGATAATGTCATCATCATGACAATACCCAAGGGCAAATGTATCTACTCCATTTTCACAATAACGTTTGTCATCAAAATTACACAATCCACGTTTGATAATGACATCCATTTCAAGCTTATGATGATTAATCCGAATTGTCATAGCTCTCATAAAACTAACACCGCCATCAAGCGCATACCTGTAGTCATCAAACTGCATAAACTTTTTAACAAAATCACAAGGCAAACCATTTGCTTCTTTTGTTATTTTATTATTGTCTAACAATATGGCATGCATTTTGCTGCGTAATCCGATAAAGTATTTGATAGCGCTCGAGTTCATTTCATCTTTGAACTTACCAATAACTTTTTTATTTGTGTTGTCATGAAATTTACTGTCACGTGGGTAATCAGAAAAATCAAACAGATGTCGATTATTGTACATGTCCTGATAGATATCCTCGCATTCGATTTCATATGCGAGCGAATCGGTATCAGTAAACAATAATCTACTTGCCGGCCATTGAATTTTAGCAAAATTATAATGAAAATCATACATCAGCCACTTTGATAAATCTAACACTGCAGCTCCAACATAGATCTGCTTGTTTAGTTTTAAATTTGTTTTTCTTCTTTGTATTGCAACAAGATTTTCATTAAATATTTTCATGCTCACAAAATCATCGTCTGACACAAGTTTGTTTCTACGATTGATATCATTAACTATTTCGATATTTACGCGTCTCCTAATATTCTCCATCGTCTTACCAAAAACGGAATTGTTCATCAGTTTAAAGAAGTTTTTCTCAAAATCTGTTTTTGCTGCAGCCCTTCTTGAAGTGTTTGAGTTAATGTAACCTCTCATCCACGGCGACTGATTAAATTTTAGTACATGATGAAGTTTTCTCAACACAAGACCAGCATCGACTGCTTGTTTTAAAACTTTGTAATGCAAAACATAATTCCGTTTACGAAGCAAATTTGGTACTTGTTTCCTGACCATGGAATGTTGCCTTGGTGATGCTAACGCTTGTTGTTCTTTTGATAACAAGCTGCTATAATCTATGACCATCGATTCCGCACAGAAAGGGTAATCGTTATGCAATTTGTGTAGCGAATTTGGATAATCAAGATCAACTTCAACGAAATAGGAGACATCGTCGGGTATCTTTTTCTGTCTCCGATAGAAATCGATCAGCCGTGATCCAATGAAATCCACCAAGTGGCATTGGTTCTATCATTGAACCAACGTAAAGATTATTGCAATCTAGATAAACTATATATTTCGAAGGGAGCTCAGGATTATGCTGTTTCAAATATTTGTTGTTTGCTTCAGCATATTTTTTCGTTATCACGCTAATACCGCCTCTGATACCTTTTTCAATAAAATTGAACATATCAACGTCAGTCAGTAATTCTAACCTTACCTTACTAAACTTTAGCAGAGCATCCCATGACAACCCAGGGGCAGAATAATGCCAGCAAGGATCTAGTCCATAGTCCATAATTATTATTACTTACTTCTCGAAAACTTTCAAAAACATCTGCTAATAATAACAAGTCCGTTTTTAGGTATAAATCATGATAATCACCAAAAGTCTCACAATCAAACTCTTTCTAGATGTCTTGTGCATACTTGTACTCGTCATCGGTTATATTTTCATTTTTAAAATGTGAGTAAAATTTATCTTTGTTAGGTAAAGATGTTTCATCAAATTTACTCAAGTCGTCGAGATATTCGTATGGAAAAACTCCTCTTTTAGCTAGTAGATTAAATTTATCTCCAAAACAATCTCTTAGGTTATCAAATTTACTACAACCTTTCAATAATTCATCTAACGAGGCTGCTATAAACTGCAAGGTGTCAGTGAAACGTAATTTACCTAGCGTAACTGACATGTACTTTTCAAAATTATTTGGAATGCATTTGATGATATTATCGAGTTTTAGACGAGCTTTTATGTCAGGATCACCAAAAGCTTCTATTATAATGTGACTATCATATCCTCGAAAATTGTGAAGAATGACCGGAATAAAATCTGGAGCATGAAATTTTAAATTACACTGATTATGAGCCGCTCCACGGTACTGTCCGTTCAAATGGCAATGGTCATGTACTTTTTTATTACTAACGTTGTCAGAGTCAAAAGCTTTTTTACAAATATGACAAATTTCCGCTTGCTCGTGATCAGATTCTTGTTGAGGTGTTAATTTTAACATTGGCGTTACTCTTTTCAAACGATAAGTAATATTATCAACTTCATTAATCAACTGCTTGAGAAGCCAGACAGCTGGATTTTTACCACGATATAATTTGATTGGTTTAGATAATTTAGAATCAGTACAACAAACTACCTTGTACGCTACTCCGCACGGAACATGATTTTGAACTTTTCTTGTACTCGATTGATTTGGATTATTTTGTACGCCAAGTACAGGTTGAAGTAAACACTCAAAATCAGCGTATATGACGAAAGGAATTTTTAGTTTGTGATTATGATGGACAAACTGTAACACACTATGTTTTTTAGATGGCATTATTTTTCTTTGTACATCACTACAGTACTGCAAATGATTTTGTAATGTTTTATTGTTTGTACAGCCATGCCAGAAGCGGTAACAAAAGCACTTTTTTTCTTATTCTTATTGTACTGTTTGCCAACTAGTCCGTTAAAGTTTTTAATCCAAACGTAATGATTTTTATAAAACAGTAAATTTATAGTAGATTGTGAAGCTTTTTCTGAAATATATCTCGGATATTCATCCTCTTTTTCATCGTGTCCGAAAACGTTAATTGAAATACTGTTTTGCTTTTCAAATTTTGGTATTTGATTTTCTGCCACTGGAAAGTTAATATCTTTAAAATTTAATCTAGACACGTGACTGATATACTTCTCAACGCGATCAGCGTGTTTTTCTGCTGGAAATAGCGCGGAAAGAACAGCCCATTGGAAACATTTGTTATCTAGGTTTTTGATGTTTATACAACATCTTTTACTTTTTATTTTTGGTGGCAGATCGATGTACGAACTACTGCGTAATGCGTCGTATTTCATCGTGTGAAACAATATTTCTGTGATCATTTCAAACTTCCAACCCGAACCTAATTCAATGAATTCCTCTATTTTTTCAAAATTTCCTGCTGTATTTCATCAGATAGTGAGAAAAGATCAGTCCCAAGCAAAACACGTCTTGATTTTGCGTTCATATAAGGATCTGCAATTTCCTTTTCAATTGATTCTTTCGTTACAAGTAGCTTTGAAAATATAGGATGATATTGCACTAATAATCTGATACTTTTGTGTTTTTCGAGCTCACGTTTTTACAGTTGTCTGTAGTAGGTGGTAAAGATTTGTGGCAGTAAAATTTACTAAAACATTTTGAATATCAAATTTATAACTATTGTCAAAACCTCCAAAAGCAGTCGCTATTTTATCAGGTTCTCCCATAAGGCTCTTCTTGGCTATATCACGCAATTTTAACATTGCTATACTATAATATAATATTTAATTGATAATTTACCTCACACTGCGCATGCGCTAAACAACAATTAGAGATAAAATAATCATTTATAGTATAATGACAGCAAATCTGACAAGGACACGTGAGCAAGAGGTATATCTCGTTCACCCAAAGTACAACTTATACGCTGGAAATGCAATAGGTTCAGTCATTAACATGAAAACTAGAATATCTGTTGGCAAATTAACGCCAGCGGGTTATCAGTTTAATGTAAAGGGAGATAATACCGAGAGGATTACAATGCTTAAAAAAGATTTTATTTACACGTTGTTTTGCGATGACATTCCAAAAGGAGAGCGTGTATATCATGTGAACGGTGCAGTCACTGATGATAACATTGAAAACTTATCTTTACAAAACGAGTTTCAGCCGCATCCGGTCTTTGATTTATACAAGGCTAACGATCGCGGTATTATTAGAAACAGAAAAACTAAAAAAAAAGTTCTTGTTACAATGAGTAATACGGGATATATCAGTGTAACCGCTAGAAAAACATCGACAAATCAAGTTCATTATTATGGTCATCGTTTTGTTTACGAGGCGTTCAACGGATCTATACCCAATAGTCTGGTTAATAATCACATCAATAAAGTAAAGACTGACAATCGATTGGAAAATCTAGAACTAGTTACCCAACAGGAAAATGTAAGGATAGGATGAGGTGGTGGTATTAATTTTAGATGTCCAGCAAAGCCTGTTGTTTCGTTAAACCTCGAAACGGAAGAGGAGATTAAATTCAAATCGATTTCAGCTGCGGCGAAATATTATAAGATAAATCCCTCAGTCGTAAAATTTGTAGCTGATGGAGTAATGAAATCAACTTTTTCAAGCGAATACGATACCAGGATTCGTTTTAGATATGATGATTAATAATATTTTGTAATTCAGTTTTAGTCAAGCAATGATGAGCAAATGCTATGATATCATCACGATCAAATTTTAGTGTCGTTACTGCACTTTCATTAATTTTATTTTTTCTGATGCTGTTAGCAATATTTGATGAGAATCACCTTGCATTACAATAACGTCAACAGAATATGCACTATAACCCGACAAACATTTTCTTACCGCTTCGGCTAGTTCGTTGTAAGTTACTATATTAACTTTTTGGTGATATTTTATCTCATCAGTCATCTTATAATAACAAATTAGATAAAAATATATTATATTAATGAACTTGATGAAACTACTCGCTGAATTATATGAAGAAGATACTAGTGATAAGGTCGCCAGCGATAAGGTCGCCAGCGATAAGGTCACCCATAGTATTACATTTTCCAAAGATTTCGTAGACAAATCTGTTGGTTATAGTGATGATGATATTTTGTATAACAACGAATCTGATGATGATGGTGAAATAGTCACTATTGCTGAGAGAACTAATTACAGCAGACCAACAACTGAACGATATAATGCCAAGTATCACATTGCAAAAACAATAATGAAATTTAATTTTACCGTTGCCGAACAACAACTGTTTTGGCAGCTAATCAAACCTTTCTTAAACATCAGAATTCCAGGCCGACAGAAAAATATCAAATTCGATTTCATATTTGTCAAGATTTTTAATCCAATGACGATATCTGACGATCGCAGACAATATCTAATATCGTTATGTAAACCAGTTAAAGGTAAATCTGTCAAACAAAAGCATGAGGAAATTTATAATAGTATTATATCATAATTTGTTTGGTTGGAATCAAACTGTTAAATTTATCGCTATACCCACGCCATTTGACTAAACTTTTATCTCCTTTTTTCTAATCACTTTTTCAATAACGAAAACATCCTGCTCAGTTTTCTGTAGTTCTTGTTCGTAAAAACTACCTACAATAGGTTCCCCTGTCAGATCTTTTAACGGGTACGTTATAGATATTGTGAAAAATACCTTATCAACAACAAATACTTCTTCGCTCCAGTTCGAAGTAAATCATTTGCAAATATCTTTTTTATCAAAGAAATTCTAACTTTATCACCAACCTTAAATTTATGTCTGCGGTACATGTTTTCATTTGCTAATATCTGAATTTTAATAGCATTATTAGGTGACATTTTGATAGTTCGGTGTTTCGTGTTATTATATTCGCCTACGATTTGAGAAAGGTCATAGATGTATCTGTTGGTGTTTTTAGCTGTCATATGTTTGTGTATTTTCTCATTTAGCGTGCGATTAAATCTCTCGACAACAACGCTTTTACCTTCGTTCCCTGTAACATATTTTTGTTATATTATTTTGTTCTAGAAACTGCTCAAACTTTTTGTTAAAAAACTCAGATCCGTGATCAGTCCAGATTTTATTTGGTTTTCTTTCTGTACTCGTTATTATTTGTTTTAGCGCATCAGTCATTGAAGTTCCTGTATTATCCGAAACAGGTACACTGAAAGCGTATTTACTAAAAACGTCCATAACGTTAAACAAATACCTTTTTGAAGCGCCATCAGCGCCAACGTTAAACTGAGCCAGATTGGATACATCCACCAAATCTATTGCCCAAATATCATCTACTGCATCTGCGACAACTTTACGTCGTGGGAATTTTTTTTAGGTCTATGTAGTTCGACTGCAAGATCATCGTATACTTTTTTCCAAGTCGGGACTCTCCGAGTCCAAGTTTATATTTTGCTCCAATCATTCCCTGAACAAATCTTCTATCAAAACGTTCTCGTAGATTTGTTGGCTCCATATCACGTAATTCGTCTAACATTACTTTATCACAATCTTATTTCGAGTTTTCTTGATCACGATAACAGATATCATGACGCATTGCTATTGCATCCACTTGATTGTAAGGCTCTTGTCCTGGCAATGGATTGTCGTTTTCATCTAGTTGTTGATCTAGCGGATTATAAGGTCCTGTATACCGATGACCTGGCAAAGTCCAACCGCCTTTTGGTTTTGGTAATTTTCCAATAATTTTGTACCTATTATTTCTCTGTTGTTACAACATTGACAGTATGCGACAATTTTATTTTGCTCAAGACACAAATCTCTGTCAGAATCACAGTTGCATATCATTCTATATTTTTAGTCGTCTACTAAAAAAATATCAGGATAACCAGATCCTAACGACGTCGCTGGGGACGTTTTCTTTAAAAACATATTTTTTCTTTTTCCGCAGATTGTACAAATACTTCTTAATATTATCCTGTTGTTTTTTGTTTTTTCTGTTGTTTCATTAATATATTCTGTTTTAGTTCTACACTTGAGACAGTATGTTGACATTATTATATTTTTAAGTTTAGATAAAATTAATTGCGATCTCATCATTAGCGTGAGAAGGTTGTTTGTCAAACTGTAAAATAAATTTTTAAAAATTTAGATTTCTGCTCATCTGTCGGATAAACATAATACAATAATATCCGCAAGCAGAAGTTCCAACAGGTTGGAGTTGATTTGACGAATAGTATACCTTTTTAAATTTTTTGTTTATATACCTTTTTATTACATCGCTTGGAGGAAGTCCAAACGAGTCGAAATAATTATTATTATAAACTGCTACCCAATGTATACCGGATCCGTTATTAAAATCTTGTATATTAATAACACATGAACTTACAGCTGACGGTGATTTTATTGCTGCGAGTTGATCTTTATAATAAACTCCGTGAAATCCAGGAACTGCTTTTATCTTATCGATTATATCAAAATTACTCAACGGGGTGGTCGTATTCCTGGTAATGTTAGGCCACGTCCGATTCCTAAAAGATTTGGCAGCAGACTTCCCGCTAGTCCCGCCAAAAGTGGAGCGAACGGAATAATTCCTCCTTCTTTTGTTTGATTGCATTTGCAGTTACATTTTGGTGTTGGCGATTTTGTTGTTTTCTTTTTTTTTTTCTTTTTTCTGGCGATTTTGTTGTTGGCGATTTCTTTTTCCGTTGAGGCATTATTTTATATCATTTACATAAAATTTACATTTTTTTTATTCCACTTCCACGAATGATACCATTACCCTCAACAGCTTTCTTCGTTGCGCCAGAGACTGCTCCTGACATTGTTGCTAGTCCTAATGTTCCCAACAACGGCAAAACTTTAGGTATTATTGTACTGGCTAACACAGATAACGCCGGACCAAGAAAACCAACTTTGACAACACTATCGTTTGCCATAGCTGTCATTTGTGCAGCACTCAAATTTAAAACAAAAATTTCTTACGATCATACTTCTTTACTTGATCTTTTGTTACCATTAATTTTGTTAAAACACCATCAGAATTATTAGGATTGATTTTTAATGATACCTGTTCTCGCTTTGCAATAGCAGCTACTAATTTTTTAACTTGACCATCGGTCAAATATACTTCTTTTACAATATATTTTGCCATTTTATATAACAACTGTAGATTAAACTTGACCTGTCATTTTACCTCCAATAGAATCTACCGTGATAATCTATCACTAATAACTAATGCATATACGAACAACGGTGCTACTGGAACCGCTCCAAGTGTCCAGGTAATTTCAATATCCGCTGTGCTGTCTACAATTCGCTCGTTATGTTTACTAACATCAAAATGAAATATAGGATAAAGTGTACAAAATTCCTCTGCTGATATCTGAGTTTCATCTTCAACATCTTGATATTTTTGCATTGCGTCAAACAGATACATGTACGGTCGAGAAATATTTTTATTAGCGTCATCAGCAAAATTGCACTCGATTGCTCGTTCTGGATATTGCTTTGAATTTAATCTAGCGTATATTCGTCTGACATCAGCGTGGTCAAATATTGCATTATTTTGTTGTTGGTTGCCTCGTCGGGCGTGCTGTTGAAATACGACAAATATTTGTCTTGGCAGTTGTTCACTTGATGTTGTTGTGACCCACCACGTGTAGTCAGTAGTATTTGGAACCGCTGTCTGATATATTTTATGCTGCTTAAAATAAAGTCTGTTTGTATGCTTATCAAGCGTGCTATTTAGTTCTGACATTTTAGTGATTGATGGTGTTATACGTGGCATCCACAAAGCAAGTTTATTTATGATAAACTGTACATCAGCTCCTCCAGATCTAAACAAGCAATCGTTTTGTTCTGCTCGATCGAAAAAAAGCGTATGTTTTACTCCGCGAAATACTTTATCATAATCACGCCAAAAGCAGAAAATCATGCTTAGAGGAAGCATCATTGTAATTTGACGTGATCCTGCTCTAAGTTTTCTTTGCCTAGCAAAACCTTCGTTATAACGCGGATTTCTCACATCAAGTGTGTTAAGAAGCAAATTTAACATCGCAGTACCGTTTACATCTGCAGTTCGTGGTGTTATATTTAGATTATTAAAAGCTGCTATAAGAGAAACTCTTTTAACGTTTGCATTAGCATCTGCAGCAGGTGCGGCAATATCTAGAGCAGCAGCATTAGCAATGAGAAAATTTCTCACAATTACAGCATTTGCATCAGCATCAGCTCCATGTACTATAGCGCCTCTCTTTAAAAATTCAGTTGATTCAGCTATACCCCTTCCAGTATCTTTAAACCACAGCATGTTGGTTGCTGTTGATCTCGAGTAATCGTCGGAAAATGAAATAATATTTAAAATTGTACTTGCAACTTGTAGATGACCTGAATATCTTTTATAGTTTGATTGGCCAGTTGATATCTAGCACTTTTGAATAAACTCCATCCGTTATTTATAAGAGCTACTTCTGCTCCAACTGCAATTACAGCAGGTGGATTGGCTACTGTCATAATCTGACCACGAACTTCTAACATAGCCTTATGTGGCAGTAGAAATACATCTTCGTCTCTGGTGTTAAATGTTCTGATACCAGCTTTATTTGTTTCGTTAGAATTCTCATCAAGAAACTCAACATACTCAAATTCTGTCACATCGTTGTCGATGTCATCAGTTTCTGTTAACTCGAGATAATTTTAAACAGATATTTTATTTTATTAGATTATATAAAATTTTATTGCAGCACTGTTACTATAGATATTAATTTTTGTATGATCTGCTCGCCCTTTGGTGATAATATTTTTTTGTTGTTGTTATCATAGCTCGTTGAGTTTATTTTGTTGGAGCGATTTCTGAGATAGCTTGTTTTATTTCAGATGCAGTCGGTGGGTCTCCTTTTATTTTATCAGCTATTTTTTGTCCAACCGCAGTCCCAGCGGCAGATGCAGCTCCAGTTGCAAAAGCTTTGCCCGCGTCAATAGCAATTGGTGCAACTTTGCACGCTATACCCGGAATATTTTCAATAACTTTAGTAAATATATTTCCAAAAAATCCTCCTATTATTTTTCTTCGATAATTTTTTTCTTTGTTTCATTATATTTGATGTTGCATAATTTTTACTTTTGTTCACGTAGATGTAAATAATAAGTTACAACTTCATTATTAACATGTAACTGTTCTCCAGATTGATCTGTCAACTGCATTATTGTACTTGATATTTGATCTTCAACGTTAAAAGGATAATAGATAATATGTCGTGGAGTTATTTGCATGAGAGAACCTGGCGGAACTTCTGGTGAGAAACTGTAAATCGTTTGACCTTTGCTACCTTTTGATGTATAAGAGCCAGAAGCAAAAGAGAAATTTACTAATATCGTATTTACTTCTGTTATATATACTGGCAGTTCACTGTCATACGTAATAGGCTGATCAAGTGCATTATAACTTTTTTTTAGTAAATCCTAACAGTTGTGCAATACTTCTTTCTCTTGATTCAAGATCAATTAACATATTTTTCAAAGTTATCCTAGCTCGCAATGTGTTATAATTCGCTGCCAACTCATAATTATCAGCCACACCGTCAGCTTTCGTTATGAGCTCTTTGATTGTCCTGTTTAGATCAGTAATATTTTAAGCTCCTTGTGGATTTTTTATTTTTTGTTGGTGTAGATATTGAAGAACTTGTAAACGTAGTAAACCACATTTCATCGTTAACATCAGTTTTCACGTTAGGCATAGCATTCCAGCAAGTACAATAAATTAATCCAATCTCATATTGTTTTGCAGGATCTAATTGGATAGGCGGAATATAATTTACTGAAAATTTGCGTTATCTTTCGCAGACTCACTAGAGTTCAGCAATAATGTTGTTTGCATTCCTTTTATATTAAATCATTTTACAAAATTAAGTCGCCGCGATTAAGTCGCGGTGTAAAGTTTCATATTCATCAGATGTTAATAATTCGCTCGATTTTAGATGATCAAGTATGTCAATGATTTCATTATCAAGTTCAACACTATCATTCCCAGCTTCTTTTGATGATATTAATAACATTAATCTACCTATCATTTCAGTAGTTGATGTAAATATTTTTACACCAGTTCCTGTTCTTACTTCTCTACTTTTTTCTTCTACACGAGATTTATCGTATATAGTAAATCTTCTTTTAAAACTCCACCCCCTACCAAAAGGTTCTGCTCTACTTTTTTCTGTTGTTTTTTTAAACGTGATAGCGATAATACTATGTCTCATCCTATCATAAAGTGAATGCATATTAATTTCTGTAACCGTGTTTATTTCATCTTTAGCTCAGTCTTTAAATATTGCATCTAATCTATCGATTAGTGTTTGAAATTCTGCATCAGTCCACCTGCTTATATTATTAATATTTTCTATATTTTCTTTCTTTAAAAAATCATCATATTCACTATCTTTTATCACATTATTTGCTCTTTTGATAAAATGAAGTCTTTGCTCTCCAACTTCCATAAACTTTACAGTAAGTTCACCAACTCTTTGTTGCTCCTCTCTAATATCTTTTATGTCTCCTGATAAATTTTTTATAATATTTGTTATTCCTTGCGTTGTTAACTCTGCTAATCTTCGCTCAAGTTCCAGCGGATTGTTTATCAATCGATCTGTTTCAGCTTGTCTTTTGTTTTCTTTTTTCTTCATCAGATCTAGTAACAAGTTTTGCAGCAGCTGCTTCCTGTTGTTCTTTAACAATTCCAACCGAACCTTTTTCTTGCAGTTGTTTAAGTTCTTCTTCTGATAGTGGTTTAGTTTCAGGTTGTTTGCCTAATAGTGCTTCAGTAACCGGCTTGAAAATTGTAGCTGTTGCTTCTGTAGCCGTCACTTGTCCACGTGGTGCTTGTTGCACTTTTTGCTTAAGTAATGCCTGAGATTGAGCAAGTTTGTTTTAGATCTTCTATATTTTGTCTATATTTTGCTCGTTTGTCCATTATTATTATTATAAATTTTATAAAATTGAAACCCCTTACTGTAAGTAAGTGTTAATACAACAGCGAAACATTTTAGTTGGATCATGTGTAAGTTTATCAAATAAGAAAAAGTCGAAATTCTGCTGCGGTTGCTGATAATATCGTGACTTTTAACAATCTAGGTAATATACAAGATTCTGGTAGGTCAGTTAATGATTTTGTTAAAAAAAAGCTGGTGATTTATTTAGTGGGAATATTGTTATGAACCAGAACAACATTACAGATCTTGGAAACCCAACTGATTACGGTGACGCTGCCACTAACAAATACATCGATGATAAGGACGGTCTAATCAGTAATGAAATAACAGCGCTCAAAAATGAATTTACCGGTCACGTAAAAATGTTTACAACTTTTTGCAGAAACATAAACACGCTTAAAGATGATTTTTTGGGAGATCCATCAATTGTTAACATTACACTCGCTAATATTAACACAAAATTCAATGATATTAACACAAAACTCAAGGATAGTATTAGTAGAATTTCTAGTATTGTTGAGAAAACGAGTATGGTTAAAATTCCTCACAAACAGATTAAAAATATTGTGCATACTGTTGCTTCTGGGTCTGGTACATGGACAAAGCAAAATAATAATTCTCTCAAATACTTTGCAGAAGTTACCGGTGCGTATAGATTGTCAGTGCTTAGCGTTGAATTTTTTAATATTTCAACCAGATCTCCATTGCATAATTTTGATAGGTATTCTAGAACTGTATCTATATTATTACTAAATGGTATTGAAAAAGAATTTACACTTGAACTTGTTAATACAATTCCAAACAAAATCTGTTATAGTTGGTGTTTGGAATTTGTAGATGAATTACTAATACCAAGCCTGGGGATTATGTAAACAAATATTATAATGAAAAGAAATATAGTTGATTTTAATCACATTTCAAAAGATATTTCAGTACATGATGTGGACGCACTAATACAATACTACAAATATTATCATAAAAAATTTGGTGCGTTAAAAAATATTACAAATACTACAACAAGATCCTTCGAGTAATATCATATCTACCCTTGTTAATGACCAGTTCTGGTATAATTTCAAGTAGGGTATCATTAAATCCATTTTTGTTAATTATATCCGGTATTGGTGTTTCACTTACAGCGGCGTTTAAAAAAGTAGAACCAAGACTTTTGATAAAAAAGCACGGATGTTTAACATCTATTGAAACTTACAAGAAACTACTTGATCAGATCCGGTCTTACCTACGAGGAGTCAAATGTAATATGGATGATTTATTTCGTGAATTTCGTATTATTGACAATATGTTAACAGACATTCTACCAATGAGGGTTAGCAAATATGAAAAACAAATTATCAAAAGAAATATGAGTAACGTAAAATTTTATCTAAACTTAAGATATAATATCACTTACCTTCCCTAATGCGTATTTAATTTCCGCCTTGCACATGTTAACTGAAATCGCCACGCTCTAATGTGCATTTAGAATCTACCCACAGGTGATCGTGTAAGGTTTTCTCCCTACCTGTAAACTGCAGTTTAAAATCCAGGTAAACTGACGACTAATAGTCACCTGTAAAACATAGAAAAGGCTAAACTGATAGATCTTATCTTTTCCGACTGAAATTTTATCTAAGCTAAAGAAATAATGCTTAAAAAAATTTAACAGTAGTAAAATCTAATGAAACATGAGATATAAAATAACTTACCTTTCTCACGTACATTCTAATGCGTAGTTTAATTTCCGCCTTGACCATGTTAACTGGAATCGTCACGCTCTAATGCGCAGTTTAATTTCCACCCTGCACAGCATATGTTATCTGATGAAAATCTAGCGGTAGACTGATAATAAAACCCGTCTTGCCGTCTTTAGAGCAGTTCGTTAATATTCCATTCATGCGCCTGTTCTAACAAATTCGTCAACCTCAGCTTACCTGGATCAATCATCAATTTACATGACATCTCCTGCACCTGTTGTTTTGTAACAATACAAAATACCTGTCTGCACCTGTTGTTTTGCAAAATACCTTTTACCAGCTTTTGTGATATAATGACAGAACTTCTGGATAGTATAAGGAAGTTTACCTGAATACCGATCATGTACATAACTCTCTACCTGGATTCATTAACACTGTAATAACAGAAAAGGAGGTGGGTTAGAAACCTTACTAATACTTTTGAAAAAAGGGGTGGGGGATAGTTTAGGACTATAGTTTATACTTAATTAGAGGGGTAAAAACAAGGTTTGGGCTGAAAACTTTGTTTTCCTCTACTACTTATGTATGTACGCACGCAAACACGTGTGTATATATATATATATATATATATATATATATATATATATATATATATATATATATATATATATATATATATATATATATATATATATTTATATATATATATACTTATGTGCTCATCCAAGGCATCGGACTCTACGCTTGTTTGTGTGGTTTCTAAATTTAATATATTTACCTTATTATTATTAAAATGTACCATATATCCGGAGCTTTATAACACTATCCAAATTGCCTAGGTCTTTTAATAATTATATGTATGTATTCTCTCTCTCTCTCTCTCTCTCTCTCTCTCTCTCTCTCTCTCTCTCTCTCTCTCTCTCTCTCTCTCTCTCTCTCTCTCTCTCTCTCTCACTCTCTCTCTCTGTCTATATGTCTGTCTCTTTGTATAGTCCAATAAAAAAACATGCAATCTAGATGTTTTACAGTCAAGTATGAAACTGGTTAAAAAATTGAACTGTTCTTTTGGCAGCTATGAAAGAAATGAAAATTTACGAAGTCTAACCTTTTGTACGATTTACCTCCCTTGATACAAGTTCAAATTTCTCTAATAAATGACTACTTTCTCTGATGAAAAAGTCCAAAAGTGTATTTAAAAAATAACAAAATCCCACTTTTTAAATAATAGATCGTGTGCTGATTCTTGTGTCTGTATGTGCAGGTATGTCTGTACATATGTATGTAAATTTAAGTAAAAAAGAATTTAAACACTAACACACAAGTAAATATCAATTGCAAATCACACACCTACACAAGCGCCGTCGGCCGATACCAAGCTCGTCTCTGTCGCCCAAGGATTTCGCAGGTTATTCAAAGTCATCCGAAACCTTAACTCTACTGCTAACAATGGTGTTTTTTTTTCACCGTAAGGATGATCGAATATGTCGATTTTCATGGGGTTTGCACTGCTAGATACGACTCTTCAACACCGATATCTTGACATATGCCATGCTGCACTAAGCCAAAGCGTTTACGAGAAAACTGAATTAATCCATTCGTCGCGCCTTAGCAACATATGCCTCAAACAAATTCCTTTCCTTCGTCTCACGAACGAACGGACGGGGCGAATGCGAACGGATTGACACTGTCGTATGTGCCTTGTCAAGACCTGTCTAACAGTATCTCGCGTTGTAGAAACGGTGCAAAACTTTTG
>JAEAOA010000122.1:62500-77500 GCA_016746295.1 Potamilus streckersoni
AGTAAGTGAAAGAGGTATATATAGTGTAGAAGGATGCTAAACCAAAAAGTGTAATTATGCATATTAATTGCACTCAATACAGGGTATGTTTCTCATAAATGTCAGAGGTACAAAAAGAGCAATGTGTAAAAGCCGATTTAATCAAAGAGTAAAACAGATGCAATCAGAACATGCCCAACATTTGTATCACTGTAAAGAAAATGGAAATGCAAACAGTTTGAAGATATAATATCATTTTCGGAAACATTGCACCAAATCTGACTGAAAATTAGCTTAAATGTGTTAGCTTACATGTGTTTACAAATCATGGCCTTTAATCTACATAAAAGTAAAGATATGAGATGGCCATGGGAAGTGATCAGTATGGCAAGAAATGTGACTAAAAATGTTTGGTTACATCTCACTTCTAAGCGGTTACTATCACTATATAAAACTGCGGTATGTCAAAGCCCTGGAATAATGCCACACATGAATCGGTGGAATTTGAATGATGAACAAAGACAAATTGTGGCTGAATATGACTTTTTTGCAGGTTTAATCTTGGATGAAATGTCAATTCCACAAGACATACAAATTGTTCATTATAAGTCTCATATTTCATTTGTTGGTCTAACTGATTCAGGTCCAGAGATAAAGATAACACATGCAGCCAACGTGGGTAAAGTAGAAAGTATAAAATGGCCAATTATGTGTTGCAATACATCTTTTAAGGTACAATATGTTTCAGATGGTCATTTGCCAAGTATCCAAATACGCAGGCATCACCAATTGATATTTTATTACAACCTGTAAATGTGTTGATGACTTTATAAATATGGTTTTAAGGCTATATATGATTGCATAGATTAGTCAAGCAATAACGGTGCCTTTTTAAAAAGTAATGCACTTTCTGCATGAAATTCCTTTGGAGACAAAAATGGTTGCCGAACACTACAGAAACCCAACGAAAGAAAGTATCTTCATGATGGACCCATGCCGTTTACTCAAAGAGATCTGGAACAATATTCAAGTTATGGTTTTGAGACCTTTCTCGCTGTAGATGGATTCTTTATCATCTCGAAGATATAGATAGATGCCTATGAGTAGGACCACGGTACAAACACTTTCCAGGTTCATTAGAAGCTTTCTGATGAGCATGTTATTCCAAATTAGGCTCATAAGCAGAGAAAAAAATTGCTTTTGAAACTCTAATCAGGACATGTCGAATGTACAGTAGTAATAGAAAATTAGATTTCTAGCTCAGAGACCACACTTCTTCCTTCAAAACCCTTCATTGCTGATATTTTCTTCAGCAACCTTTCCTACCTCTAAATGATGACTTTTACTGTCTGAAAAAAATATGTTTTGTCGGGGTAAGGGATATCTGATCTAGAAAGACTTGGAAGTCTACATAATTACTGTTCTGGAAAATTACGTAATGGAAATTCTAAAGAAAATCCTAGAAAATTCCAAAGAACACAGTAGAAAATTAAGTAATAGAAATTCCAAAGTACATCCTAGAAAATTACGGAATGGAAATAAAGAAAGAACAACCTCTAAAATTACGCAATATAATTTCCAGAATATAAAAGGCAGCCAGAATTTTCTCCGTAGTCATTTTGCAAGTGGATCTGTATGTGAGCAGGTAAATCTTTTCTTATTTGCTAAAGAATTTCTTCACCTATTACTAAAATATTATTCAATAAACAGTAGTGTGTGTGGATCTAAAAGAAATTCACACACGTTTAGAAAAGAAAATGTAGTGTGAATCTAGATTTATTCTAAAAAATTAATTTAACTAAATAGACTATAGTGTGGGCCTTAAATAAATCTGCCGGATGTTGTTGTGAACAGCTGTCGTAGTACATTGTATAACTGGAAATCGATAACTTAATGGAATTTACACGGCTATATAACTACATGAAATTTACAGTTGATTATATATACTACTGTAACAGCCATATTTAAAGATAATTATTTTCGTACTTGCAAATTCTTGTTGGTAGAATATCTGTTAACATACTGTCAATAATATGGGACTGGCGTATTAAGTCGTCCACAAATAAGATCGTATCTGATCAAGCAGTTTTTTTTTATAAATGATACTGGCTCTCTAAGAAGCAAATCATTTTTGTTTCAAGTCGATTCTCAATTGTCTTACACGCTGTTAAAAGAGAAATACTTACACCAGATATTATTAATAGAAATGGGTTTAATGATGCTCCACATGTGATTATAATATTATAGCTTGTCATATGCAGGGGTAAATATTATTTCACTCGAAGTGTTCTACTGTAATACTTATAACACTGTTTTACACACCAGAGGGTTTTAGGACAAAATTTGTAATATTGCATTAGAGCGTAAATCCCGATTTAGAATTTCTTCTGAAATATGTTTGAAATCAATGATCTGCTGTTTTTTTTAATATACAATATTTGCTTACAATCTTTACGCGATATTTAATGTTATAACACCAACAATTGAATCAAGAAATTAATGAAACTTATTATTGCTATGATTGGCTATGAAATCTCTATACTCGTCATAATCATCTGAAGAAATATCATTATATCGTTTATCTGTCAATACCTCATTTTTCTTTAACCAACTATAGGAATCAAACGTATTTTCTACTTCACAATCATACAAATTTGTTTTATTTACCAAATTATCGTATTCTTTTTCTGTTTCATTAATAAACCCTAGTACTTAGCTTATGTGATCCAACGTGATTTTTTTGAGGACTAGATATTGTTTGATAATTGCGTATGCTCCTATAAAATTTATTAGCATTACTTTTCCAAGAATGTCTTGTTCAATTCTGAGAAGACCGATAACATAAGCCACTTTTGACATTAATTTTTCGTATGGTTTAGTATTTTCTCAATTTAACTGTAATAATTTTGTAATGATAATTGTCTAGAGCTGTGGAGCGATGGAGCGATGGAAAAAAAGCATCATCTTCTTCACTGATATTGTAATATGAATAATTATGTTCTACCAACCTTGTTTGTTCCACTTCTTCAAAAATTGTTTCTCGCTCAATTTTACTGAAATTATAAATTTCATTGGTAAAATCTTGATTATCTCTAGAGATTTATTCATATTAATCGGATCGAATTCTGGTTTTTTACGTATCATTGGTATAATTGCGTTCGAGTACAAGTTAATTACCTTAGAATGCACTGTATTGCTAACAATTTTAACTATGGTTTCTTTGTGGTGGTAGTATTAAATCTAAACTTTACTTGTGAAGTTCGAGCAATATATTTGTAATAGCTTCAGCTTGTTTTTATTCTTTTAGATAATCATCAGGATGACAATATCTGTTTATGATATCACGGTCGTTTACTGCTTCTCTCAGTTGTGGTCCTCGCATATGCAAAACGCGAATAAAAGTTCTTTCACCTTCTGGAAATGTTGATTTCTTTATTTAAATATGGTCAATAGATTGTAATTTTATGTCTAGTATCTTCTTCTGCTGGTGATTCTAAGTTAACATCAACATTTATAATTTCAGGCAGGTTAAAAGATTATCATAAACTTCTCTCGCAACGATTATGGTTGCTTGTCCTGACATTTATTTCACATTAGATTAAATTTGGTCATCGAGTTATGTATATTTAAAATGCTGTCAATCCTAGAAACGAACCATCGGCATTGACAACGTAAATTATAAAACAAAAGTACTTGTTAGCAGTATTTTCAGTTAGAATCGTCAAATATTGTGTTGTTAAAATAAACGTTTCTGTTGTGCTATATAATTTTGCCCAGTTGATATCATTTGATCCTACTAATCGCTAATTATAAAGTCCACCAACATTAGAGTCTAATCGACCGTACAAATAAAATTTAAAAATACTAACTGCAATGGGACATTTAATTTTAATCCAAAATTTGTTAACCTCTCCGTTAGTAGTCCACTCGTGTCTATCGGAGAAAGCATATTGAGGGTAATTTTCAAGATAATATGATGTTGCCCTTATCTGAAACCCAACTTAGTTGCCTTAGAAAGTGTTAGAATATACTCAACATTAATTTTGGTTCGTTTTTACACCACCACTGGACAGACTATAAATGTATGTTTATCTGTTAGATCACTAGAGTTCACTACTACATATGTTATCGTTATTTTTATTTTACTCATATTTATGCTACCTGATATTAGTTCACTGGATCGTTTTCAATACGGGTTGAGTTCTTTTAACTGAGCGTAACTAATAGCATCAGTCTCATTAACTGGTGGCAAATTTATAGGCAATCAAGTTATTTTGTAGTTATTGCTCATTAGCCGGTCACCTGTCATTGTTTCATCAGCTTCTTGTTATTGACAATATATTTTACTTGATTAGAACTCACTGCTCGTGTATTATCAACATTTGCTGGTGGATACGCAGTTTCCAACCCAACGTTTCTTTACTCGACAAAATAATATTACCTGTAACTATTCCATCAGTTTTATCAAGCTTGTTTTCATCCACATACTTTAACTGTAAATAACTTAAATCTTGTGTTTAATTTAAGTTTCTTGGCGGATTCCAAATTTATTTTTTTCCTGATATATCTAAGTTACCACTTAAAGTTCCTCCTGTCAATATTATTGTCGATACTTTTTAGTTGTACATAACTAATAGCTTGAGTATCAACAACGTTCATTGGCGGATAATGCTTTTCTAAACCTAGAACTCGTTGATTTGACATCATCTAAGCACGAAATTTTACACTCATCTTATCTGACAATGTTTCATAATGTCACTAACATCAACATAAAACATACTCGAGCGGAACAAAACGATTGTATAATACATGCCGATGGAGTACCTGAAGGACAGTTTACCATCACAAGAATAGCGTTGTTGATAACACGAGTAGTTCCATCAACGATTAAGATGATGGAACTCAAGTCGACGTTGAACGCGTGGACAAAAGAAAGATATATTTCCAGCAGAACAAAATTTATCAAACAGCAATTCCTAACACAACTTCTTACACGTGGCATGTTACAACCACGTAAATCGAACAATTACAGCAAAACTCGTTATTTGTATTTCAACGAGAGAAGCGTGGTAATAATCAAGTAATGAACAATTCTGTATTTGATAACATCGAACTCAGGCGAAGTTTTGTTAGACTAAATTGGAAACAATATCCTTAATGAGCAGTTGAATGCAATAAACATATCTTGGCCGTACTTGGCTATGCAAAACTATCAGGACATAGACAGTGAAAGAAAATATCTGTCGAATAATTCAGATAGCTATACCCATCCGAACGAGCTATAGGGTCTTCAATTGATATTGAAGTTACTTGGACGCTTGGTCCGTCTCCAGCTAAGTAGTATAATGTTTATGCGCTAGTTGTCAGTGATTTTTGACAATTGACGCAACCAAAGGATGAATGGCTGTACTAGTGTAATTATTGTAATAAAAGCAAGAATAAAATAATGCCATCCGATTACACAATCAGAGAAATATACATAACGTCCGGTCAAGTTTAAAAATTATCATCAGCGGTTGCTAAACACTGTCCTGTTTCTTTAATGATATCTCCGGCGAATTCGAATTAAACAGCATATAAAGTAACTCAACAACAAATCGCTAAACTTGAGCGCAAAGTAACTGCAGGAAAACCATTTGTTCTTAGACTATCTGTTTCACAAGTAACTGCGATGTCAAAACATGTCGGATTTCTTGGCTTAGTACTTTCAGTAATTTCACCAATGATTTTACCTGCACTAGGAACACTAGGACTAGCAGCAGAACCAGGGAGCAATAAAAGAGGCGGTGTCAGGCGATGGAATCAAACAGATTTATAGTGAGTGACAAAGTCACCGTGCTAGTTTTATGTAACAATAAATAATATAAAGCCAGCTAAAGAGAAGACAGCCAAAAAGAGAAAACAATGACAATCGCACATGGAAAAAAAACAAGGAGATTTTTTACAATAGCTTTGCTGTTAGCGGGAGTAGCAGGAAGTCTTCTGCCGAATCTCATAGGAATCAAACTCAGAATGGCACTACCAGGGACCAGGGACCAGGCGCTGTTGTCGACGTTGGCGACGGTCGCTTTGAGCATTTTTTGGTATACTTGAAATATTAAAATCCGAAGTCGAAAATGGATTTTGAAGAGCATATTCCAAAGATAAACTTAATAACGTACCAGCTCATGGTTAGTGTATCATTAGCATACAAAACTTCGATGATGGATTTGACACACATTGGGTTTCTGTTAACAACAATAATTATTTTGATTCATTCGGACTTCTTTAGAGTGATCTTATACAAAAATATATTTTTAGAATATTTTTTAAAAAATAATTATTCGTCTAATCAACTACAGCAGATTGAAACATCAGCTTGTGGCTATTATTGTATATTGTTTATACGGAATATTTCTTCTTCTCAAGGATTGGATTTCGATATTTTAAAGTCTATTTTGCAAATTGACAGGCATCAAAGCAAAAACAACGATGATATAGGAATAAATTTTATCTAAACTTACAAATATAAAAATGTCAAAATACTGTCTCAGATGTAATATTAAAACAGATAATAAGGATGAGACAAAGGGAAAAAACAAGCACTTGTTTGTGGTAGAAATACGAATTTTATGAAATCGACATCTGGAGCTGAAGCATGTGATAATGTTATTTTAATAGATGATTATTTGACAAAGTAAATACTTTTTAAGGGTCAAATCTCAAGCGTTTCATACTTGATTTTAAGTTTTCTTGATAAATATGTAAACTTGTAGTCAAAATAACTTATTTTTTGCTGACTTATGTTTGTTTTTATCTGTTCTTAATGATCTTTTTACCGAGTGATTGTGAAATTTATCAATAAGTCCAAAGTATCAAGCATGTTTTACCCTCAAAATCTAAGAAATCGAAATGATTTTCAGGAATTTAATACTAAAAATTAGTAACTTAAGAAACAATTTGTAAAAGTTTCAGATTTATAATAATATATGTTTGCTATAAAATATTTAAAATGAAATGCAATTGTGATTGTGATATAGATCTTTTGCATCAAACAAGATAAAATTGTTACGTATTGTCAATCCTGCAATCGTAGTCAAGTAAATTAGTTTTAGAATAAATATACATAAAATTATTGGAAAATTACCAAAACCAAAAGGAGGTTGGACATTGCCTGGACATGGATATACCGGTCCTTACAATCCATTAGACAAACAGCTGGATGAAAATGACAATCCATTACCAAGACAAGAGCATCATAATTAAGTCGATGCAATAGCAATGCGTCACAACATCTGTCATCATGATATAGAAGGTCCTGATAAAATTCATGCGGAGAATTCGTTGTAGATGTTTTCAGCAAATACACATTTAGTGTACCCGTTTCAGATGACACAAGGAACTTCGATAACTGATGCGTTGAAACAATCAGTAACAAGTTCAGAAAGAAAGCCAAATAAAATCTGGACCGATCATGGAGCGGAGTTTTTTAAATAAAAACTTTGAGCAGTTTTTGGAGCAAAATAACATTAACAAGTATTTTACGGGAAACGATGGTAAGAGTGATTTAATCGCACACTAAATGAGCTGATACATAAACATTTTACAGCTAAAATACAAATAAATAGATTGTTGACAAATATAATAACATAAAGCACAGATCGATAAAAATGTCAACAAATGATGCCTTTAAAATCCTTTTCTTGCAAACGAAAACATGACCTTAAAAAGGACCAATCGTTATCATTCAGAGTTTACGAATTGAAAACCAAAGTTAGAAACTAGCTCAGCTAAAAATACAATGTAGCAATCGAATTGCGTGTTTATCAGATCAAAACAGGAAACTGAATTTTCCGAAGAAAGGGTCAAATTCATTGAATAAAGTTATCATTATCATAACTTGCAATTAAATAAAAAAAAATTAAAAAAGAATTTAAAACTAACATAAAAGTAATCAAAATGCATATGCATAACACGGTATATTATGTGGCGGCATATCTTGGTCAGTAATTTTCATAAATATTCCAAATCATAACAGCTACATATAGTTTGTATAGTCATCTTTACCGATACTGTCATTGTTAATGGGAGTAAGTGTAGAGCTGTGAGACAAGGCAATCCTTACCATGCTATCATTGTTATTGGGAGCAAGTGTAGAGCTGTGAGACAAGGCAATCCTCACCATGCTGTCATTGTTATTGTGAGTATTTGTAGAGCTGTGAGATAAGGCAATCCTCACCATGCTGTCATTGTTATTGGGAGTAATTGTAGAGCTGTGAGACAATACAATCATTATCATGCTGTCATTGTTATTGGGAGTAATTGTAGAGCTGTTTTGACAAGGCAATCCTTACCATGCTGTCATCGTTATTGGAAGTAATTGTAGAGCTGTTTTGACAAGGCAATCCTCACCATGCTGTCATTGCTAATGGGATAATTGTAAAGCTGTTTTGACAAGGCAATCCTTACCATGCTGTCATTGTTATTGGGAGGAAGTGTAGAGCTGTGAGTCAAGGCAATCCTTACCATGCTGTCATTGTTATTGGGAGTAATTGTAGAGCTGTTTTGACAAGGCAATCCTTACCATGCTGTCATCGTTATTGGGAGGAAGTGTAGAGCTGTTTGACAAGGCAATCTTTACCATGCTGTCATTGTTATTTGGAGGAAGTGAAGAGCTGTGAGTCAAGGCAATCCTTACCATCAATGGTCTAGATGCATCCAATTCAAATCCAAAGTTTGAATAAGTAGAATATATTCTGAAAAAATTTAAATACAATTTACATATTTACATGTGATCTGGAAAAACATATTCATTGCAAATAATGTTTTGTTTTATATTGCAAATAGAGAAGTACAAAATGCAGAAAACGTGTTTTATATGTGTGAGATAAGAAAATCCTTACAATCGTTATTCTATACTCTGATGCAGGATTTCAAATCAAAAGTGGACTAAACTACAAGGAATTAAAAATGGGTAAAAGATATAAGAAACTTAAGTGCATTCAATATTTAAGGCATACAACATAATAACCCTTAGTCCATTTATATTGCTGGACCTCCCTATTACCATGCCTAACTGACCTGGTGCAAAATTATTTTGATGCATCGACTTTAACCGGTAATGTTGAAAGATCGTATGAGTTGAATTTGATGCCTCGTGGCTACAATCTTATTATCTATGGTACAGACATATTCAATGTTTGTTCAAAAATGAAAACATAAAAATTTCATCAATTATCAAACAGTCTGCTTTAAAATATTTTGTTTGTATGAATAAGTTCATCACTGTTCTATATACCATCACCAATCTCAGACGAGGAATGCACTATGCATCCTTTCATATTCAGTACTGCAAGGCTTTTTATGCTAGTTATTCTGACATTTTTACCTGCTGCAGACAATTTAGTTTGAATTTCCTTCACCCAAAAACTTTTTCCTGTCCCACTTTGGCCTCACAAAATGATATTGTGGTCCTCTACAGCCTTTTCAACAGCAAATAACCGTATTTTATTAATTTTACATTCACAACACACACAGTGCTTAAAAATGTGAAGTTTACCAAATACAATTGCTTTCATTTGCAAAGATCAAATTGTTACATAACCAAATCAAATCACATACGTCACATGGTTGGTTCTGTGCAATTAGCTCGACAGGTCATAACTTGTATACATTTTGAGAAAAAAAAAATCTTGTACCTGAATATGTAAACTAGTGACATATAATTATACAAGAATTAACAAAGTTAATCCTTTTGTTTTCGGTACAATGTAATTCCTGTATGAGATTTAAATATTTGTTTGGGTATTCAAACTAGTGACAAATAACTACACAAGAACTAAGTTAATCCTTAGTATTCTTGAATAGTGTAAATCCTATATGAGATTCAAGTTTTGATTTTGTTTGGGTATGCAATCTAATGACAAATAGCAAAACAATAACTAAACAAGTTAATATTTTTTGTTCTTGACAGTGTACATCCTATAGGAGATTCAATTTTGTGTTTGGTTAGGCAAAGTGGTGACAAATAATCACACAGTAATTGACCAAGTACATTCTTTCCTTTTCTTGACAGTGTAAATCCTTTATAAGATTCATAGCAAGTAATATTAAAAGAAATGTTTACAATGCAGTCTTTAACATTTTGAAGATAACATCTCAATTGAAATTCGGGTAATTACTTTTCTTATTAGTTAACTTTCTTTCAATCGGCAATAAATAAGTGGTAACTAATTACTTATTGAATCGGGGACTGGATGTGGAAATAATTGAATCGGGAATAAGTAACTGATCCTATTGAATCATCAACTGGTTACTTATTACTTACTGAATCGATAACTAGTTACTTATTACTTACTGAATCGATAACTAGTTACTTATTACTTACTGAATCGATAACTAGGTACTTATTACTTACTGAATCTATAACTAGTTACTTATTACTTACTGAATCGATAACTAGTTACTTATTACTTACTGAATCGATAACTAGGTACTTATTACTTACTGAATCTATAACTAGTTACTTATTACTTACTGAATCGATAACTAGCTACTTATTACTTACTGAATTATCAACTGGTTATTTATTCCATATTCAGTCGGGAAGAAGGAATAAGTAAACAACTTGATGTCAGACATACAAGCCAAACTCTTATTTCATTTCAGTGAAAACATCAAAATCATTATTCTCTTATTAAACTCCTAAAATTAAACGATTCAAATCTGTTGAACTAAATCTCAGAAAATTAGGAAAATCTAGTTTTTGTCTTTTATAAAACAAATATCTGCGAAAACAAACCTTGCTGTTTCAGAAAATGAGTTTGTCACCGGCGTTGAAGGCAATCGGAAATGCGCTCGGGATCTTCATCCTATGATAAGACATACACCTCGGAAATAATACTTTAGCAGACATTTCATTTATAGGTCCCTTGTTAGCCAAATTATGTGACATGCAAGTCAAAAACAATAAAAGCGTCCATGCAAGTCAAAAACAATAAAAGCGTCCATGACGACAGTGTATTGAGTACGATGACTTATTCTTGGCTGAAACATTCCCAAGTTTTTCTTTTCATAAATGACCTGGCTCACTAGAGGACTTTCTTTGACCGAACAGATGCACGTGATTTCATAAATGTATCAGAATACTTTTGACACGTTTTGTTTTGCTTAGGACACTTCTGCGTGCGACTGAATTCTCACTCATTTCCAAGCGATTATTAGTTTTTACGCTGTATCAGTCCATCGATTTATTTTAGGGTGGATATTGGTAGAAAAGCCACAACTGGTTCCATTTTAAATTGAAATAACTATAAGGACAATAAGAGAGCAAACTGCCTCCTCGAATGAAAAGATATCAACCTCTGATTGGCTGATGCAAGGTATCACGCCGTTGGCCAAATTTTGGAGTATAACCTTCACTGGTCATTCTGTAAGTGATTTCATGACAATAGCATCAAACGACGGCAGATTCGGGTTTTCGTTCTGATCGGTTGTTTTCGGGTGATTCACGAAGATTAATTTCTTGACTGCAACTGAAAATGTAGCTATTTAATGATCTCTCTGGTTTTTATATAAAATGAAATGATCAGGAATAGATTTTTATAATATTTTACAGGAACTCTGGTGGCTAATTGGTTTCTTTTCCTGGTTTGCAATCGCAAGAGGGTCCTGGTTTGAATCCTACAATTAGAGAAGTCCTGCCATCTGCATCTGCACTAGGTAACCCTCACGTATTGAGCTATACAACACCAATCCAACCATTTACAAGAACTCTGATGGCTAATTAGTTTCCTTGCCTGATTTGCAATCGCAAAAGGGAAACAGGTCCTGGTTTAGATTCTACCATTAGAAAAGTCCTGCCATATTATTTATTTTGTGAAATAGTATCTTTTTAAACTGAATAAACTGAATAAACGAGACATCATATATATATATATATATATATATATATATATATATATATATATATATATATATATATATATATATATATATACATACATACATACATACATACATACATACATACATACATACATACATACATACATACATACATACATACATATACACACACACACACACACACATACATACATACATACATACATACATACATACATACATACATACATACATACATACATACATACATACATACATACATACATACATACATACATACATACATACATACATACATACATACATACATACATACATACATTTCTCCTATCCGACCACAATTTCGTAACTAAGGTTACCTTTTCTATTCAAATATTGATGTTATTACATTTTAATTAATCTTGCCAAAATGACCGTTTAATAAATATTCAAATAAAATATTATTATGATGCACCCACTAAAACGCAGAAATAGAGAGACAGACAGACAAACAGACACTGTAAGACAGAAAAAGAGACAGTCCATCACAGGGTGAAGGAACATCTGACATTAGTGCAAATTTTCAAACCTAGGTTGCCTTTCTATACAAATATTGATGTTACTACATTTTAACTAATGTCGCCAAAATCGCCGTTTAATAAATATTCAGACATATTATTATTATGATAAACCCACTAAAACTCAGAGTGAGAGAGACGGACAGAGAGACAGACAGATAGACAGACGGACAGACAGACAAACACAGAAGGACAGAAAGAGATTCCATCACAAGGTGAATGAACATCTGGCATTTTTGCATTTATTTATTAAAATGTCACTCTACAAATTTGATAGATCAATACATTTAAATATACTCTAAACCAAAGCGATGTCATTATTTTTCATAAGCATGATATTATCATGCAAGCATATATTAAATAAATGATGAATGAATCTAATACGAAGAATATTTCACATAACCTTTTATGGGGTACACGACAGTGAGTGTGAACAATCCTTCATACCATTGCATGTGGGCTGCACATGATTTATTCTCCTCCTTGGTTTTGTCTCTCAGATTCTGACAGTCTCAAATTACACCATATGTTATTCAAACTCTCAGGATCATACTCCTTCTAATTTGGTCATTGCTGTCAATTTGTGATTGTTGCACATTCTCTCTATTCATCAAAACATTTTTAAAAAATCAATAAGACCAAGAAGAAAGTACGACTGGACTTTGTCGATGTTAACTCTGGACATTTGGCTTGATGCCTCACCCACCCCAAAAAAAGAATATTTGGTCAATAAGATCATGTGTTTGAGCGTCTTATTCATCGCTTATGATAAATTTAAAGAATGACGACATCGGCATAAATTATAGCCCCAAGTATCATCTTTCATAGAACGACATCGGCATAGTTTCCAGCCCCAAGTGTCATCTTTCATATAACGACATCGGCATAGTTTCCAGCCCCAAGTATCATCTTTCATATAACGACATCGGCATAGTTTCCAGCCCCAAGTATCATCTTTCATACAACGACATCGGCATAGTTTCCAGCCCCAAGTATCATCTTTCATATAACGACATCGGCATAGTTTCCAGCCCCAAGTATCATCTTTCATAGAACGACATCGGCATAGTTTCCAGCCCCAAGTATCATCTTTCGTCACTCAGCTTACAAATTAATAACGTTTTTCTCCGGACGTCAAACAACAACTTCCGTATGAAAACAGTGTACATATAAAATCATGACCTTCATAACCTTATCTTTACTAATACTTAATGTACGTTTATTTCTCAATCATTTTGGTCACACAATCAGAAAAGGTTAGTTTGATTGAACTTTCTAAATGCAGGACACAAACAATAATAAATCAAACAATGCATACAGATCATAGCAATAATGCAGTTCTTTCCCCAGCAAAGAAAGCAAAATGACTCAGCTATTTTCAAATTAATATAGCAATATTATAAAATCTTATGTTGTATTCAGTTACCGAGACAGTCCTGGACAATACCTACTGTAGCAACAGATAAGTGTGTACTATTTTAAAACATGTCACTTAGTATCTTTCTTGATATCAAGTGTTCAAAATTGTCATATAGATTCATCTGTTTTTGAAGATGGATAAAAAAAACAATTTCTAGTGGAAATTCTGGGGAAATATTATTTTTTAGTGCTATCTCATAGTCAGTCAGCTTTGCCTATAGTGTGTGCATGCTAATATTTTTAATATTATACGTGTGAACATATCACTTTATATGATTCTGATTGGTCTAAATAAGCCCATGCAATTATTGAGCAGTATTCTATTTACTGATTGGCTGCGATCGTGGGAAAACAGTTTTAATCCATCCTTCTGGAATTTTTTGTTTTCATTGAAAATGTTCGGCAGCCATTTGCTTTTCATCATTTCGCGAAAGGGAATTGGGAAATAATGGTCTCGTCTATTTCAATATGGCCAATTTATCTCCATAGGGGTTTGTTATGTTATGTATAAGATATCATAACCTGAAAAATGCAAAAAATCCCAAGACAAGAAAAATAACAACAAGCAAAACTACCGGTATTGCTTACATGATAACGAGGGTGGGGTGGGAATGCATGAGCAGTATATAGGTAGCATTGAATCCACCCTATATAAAAGCTTGGTTTATATATGGACTTACTGAAGTAAGTAAACTTATCTTTGTACACAGTAGAAGGTAGACAGAAACCAGTCTCGGCAACTGACAGAACTTTATCCCACCACAGCGAGTCCGACTCAGAGTTGTTTTCGTCTGCAAATTTCAGGTCACAAATACATTACAGCGAATATGTGCATTTCTGCATTAATTATTCTTCTTTTCACAAAAATATTGCAACAATGTAATGTTTAGTTGTGGAATTTCAACGTAAAAACTATCAATGTGATGTGCTGGCCAACTTAAACCGGAACTGTGCATCTTGTCAAAAAATTAGACATCACACGCACTGAACATTTTGTGTCGACAAATGTTTTGTCTTTTGTGAAATGGTCTGTTTATTTGGACGGACGCTTATTTTTTGATTTATAGTTATCCAAAATGTATAATATACTTTCATTATTTCATCTTTGTTTTGGACTATTTTTACACACAACAAATGAACGATACGGCGCCTGTCAGAA
>JAEAOA010000122.1:80000-255000 GCA_016746295.1 Potamilus streckersoni
CAAGGAATTTGTACTTGTTATATTTTATGTGAGCAAAGAATATTTTGACTTATGGCAGTAACGTTGTTCTTCAGTAAATACAACAACACTCTTTTTAATCTTTCAAACTTATAACTTAAAGAATATTCAATTTGTCTTTAAACTGTAAAGAAGATTTACACGTATAATATTCATCAATAGTATTGGTCACTGGACCCAACAATTAATAAAAAGGGAACCTTTCCTCCAAGAAACGCAAAATATTGAATAGGTATTTATACAGAAACTTATCATTCAAGTATGCATTAAAGTTGACAATTCAATATGTCATATTTAATATGCGTACATGTGTTATAACAGAATGATACTGACGTTTTACAGAAGCCTCAAGGCTAGACGACTCGATCAATAGATCAAATAGATATAAATAAATAAAATGCCGCGATGATTAAAATAGTTGCAAAAAGATAAAACAATCCCTTTCAATGTGCCTTGGGACGTCTGATTCCGCCCCATAATTCTCTAGCCAGTATGTCCCCAATGTGGTCTCTGCGATAACTGTACATATAAATTTGTCATGGCTTTTTTTGCGTGAGAGCAAACGTGCTACAGTCGTCCTGTGGTACTAGTATAAAAGATCATTCTACGCCAGGGCCGTAACTGCCTGTGAATTCGATCTGCAAACCACAGGAACCTGGAAGACTCTGTATCTCTAAGAGAGGCTAATATTCATGTGTTTGCACCTGCTCATGGTATCAATACAATTTTCTTTGTGTCAATTAGGTAAAATTTCGGAAACCCAAGTCTAATATTTTTGCAGCAAGGACATCTTTAAGTATAAGCGTGGCTCGTAGATTACATAGGCAATTAGCCAAACACGTGGACAATTGGAGGTGAAAATCATATAAATATGAGTGTTTCAGTGATACCTACTCACTCTTAATATAACATAGTTGATTGCCATTTAATTTAACAATATCAAAGAACAACGATGAAAAGCTTTAAAAGTTTACTTTGTACAGTTTCAATCATCAGCATTGGTATAGGTTGGAGTCTTTCAGCGCCTCTGGACCAATATTTTGATACTCCGGCCAACGATGACATGGAAAGCTCACAGGTATGTCTTCTGTACAATTTTCGTGTAGATTTTATATCCTTCAATATTTAGTTTATTTAACAGCATTGGACACAAAATGAGTATCATCTAGAAAAATACAACCCGGTAGTTTTAATTTTGAAAGGTGGATTATGTATACACTACATTAGCTGTAGATACTCCTCTCTCTCTCTCTCTCTCTCTCTCTCTCTCTCTCTCTCTCTCTCTCTCTCTCTCTCTCTCTCTCTCTCTCTCTCTCTCTCTCTCTCTCTCTCTCTCTCTCTCTCTCTCTCTCTCTCACACACACACACACACGCATTTCTGGATAATTTGATATGAGATAATAAAAAAGGATACCTGCTCAGAATTACTGACAGAATTTCTGAATAGTCACATTGTGCGTGTCTGACGAGTTTTTTTATTTTTATTTTGTTTGCAACAACCATATCTTTTCATCTGCTTTACAATTAAAAAGCAGTATCGAAAAATACTTTATAAAAAATTAAAATTTAATCAAGTAATAGTGGAAACCTTCTTTGCATCGAAGTGAATTGTATTTGACTCAGATCTTTAATCCATCGGATCATATTATCAATTACAAGATAAATTGGAGTTCTTTGACTTTATATTTAACTGACTTTTCTTAAATTGTTATAAGCAAGAATATCCTGACATCTATAATAATAATAATAATAATAATAATAATAATAATAATAATAATAATAATAATAATAATAATAATAATAATAATAATAATAATAATAATAATAATAATAATAATTATTATTATTATTATTATTATTATTATTATTATTATTATTATTATTATTATTATTATTATTATTATTATTAATAACTCATCAGAATTCCTAATTAGCTCTAACAAATATTAGCAGTCTCCTTTGTAAAACAAATTCTCAGATGTGAAGTGGAATTATTGAACTCAATCTTGTTAGTATGATCGACAATACATGGCGTTCTGAGACTTCCGTTTTCATTTTGTAAACAATTTCTACATTGTGATGATTTCAATGTAAGGCGTGATTTGCTGGCCTTAATTTTCTCAATCAATGGATTACGCTGATTATATGCAAACGATATAACTCACATAATTTCTTACTGTTCTAATTATTGTCTATGGGAGTCATTCAATCATTTAATGACCAGGCTTACAAGCCTGAAAATACACAGAATAGATTTTTATTTGAAATACACAGAATATGTTTTTGTTGGAAATATACCAAATAGATTTATATTGTAAGCACGCATAATAGATTTATATTGTTAATCTACGAAAATATATCTATTGGCCATATACTAAATAGAATTACATTGCAAATACCTGTAATATTGTAAACGTAAATTCATTTTGTTTGTTTTAAAATCGCTTCTATTAATACAAGTTTTTTGCCAATTTGTCTGCCACATTAAAGACCAACATACCACCAACCGGTAGTCAGAAGTAATACTAGGAAATCAAAGTAAACGTTTGAGGATTACGTCAGTCCTATCAAGGAAAGAAATTGCACTCTTGTCTAAGAATGATAAATGCTAACATTGTATCTTTGGTTTAAGTTATATATACATCGTATTAAGCGGTATGAATTATTTTGATCAAGCTTCCATGCAACGATATTTAAATTATCATGAATTATACAATTCTTCTATATCTATATAGTGACTATAAATTATGTTCTAATAATTTAATGAATCGCTAGTTCATAATTTAGGTTTAATTGATTGCAAAGTAGTATTAATCAGCAAAAACATACATTCTGAGCAGCAATGTGAAAACGATTAATGAAAACTAATTTTGTCAGTCTCAATAAATCTTTGGCACATAATGTAGCTGATAAATTTGTATTATGCTTCAAATAAGCAATAAATCCCATAAAAATGTGAGATACTTTCTCTCTAAACTTTTCTTTCCCCATATCGGTCCATGCTACTCATAACAATTTTTTCACAATAGTCACAATTTTCCTCCACTTTGGAGGCAGATTTATTTTCGTTTTTTTTTTTTTTATGTATCCAAATCTAAACCTGCGGACAGTTAAAAGCTACGAACTACTTTTAACTGTTCTCTTCTAATCAAATAAAATATTTCTGAGCTGTGCGTCCTATGATGGATAAATATAACAGGAATCCGAACATATTTCTTGAAGTGGGTTAACCCTGCTTGACAGGATAAAACTAATAGCAAATTGCTGTAAATTCTGAAGTAAAATGTCACCTGTAGAAACTGGTACTCTTTTATAAATTTTGAACACGTGATTTACATTGCATTTACAGTAGTTTTATCTCGTACATGTCTTAGATGCAAAAAGTATGTATAACATTGTAAAAGGGGAGATCCTCCTTGGATTCTTTACCAATATTTATCAAAAACAAAATACCGTTGAAAGTTAAAAGGTGGCACGTGAGCAAATACCGCTATTTACTAATGATATTACATAGTAACGCAAAAAAGTCCAGTGGGGTTTTTATTCACGCTAATCACTTCCTTTAAGTGGCGCTCACCAGTTATTATGTACTTTTGAGGGAGTCATGTATATAAGGTGAAGTTGTTTGCATTTTAAAACATGCACAGTGGAGAGAATGTTGGCATACCTATATGCTACTTTCATGTAATGTGGCTGAAATTTCTTTGGATATTGTACTTTTGGAAATTTTAAATGATCTTAGGACACTGCTAACTAAAATGACTGCTCCATTGTGCTTTAAAAATCAACCTAAATTTGTCTAAAGTACACTATTCTTGGCAGCTATTAAAATATGGAAAATGAATTTCGCCAAACTAGACGATATCAGCTTCTAAAAGTTTAATGAATGAATTACCAAATGCATAAAATGTAAAAAATGTTATCGGCTCTTTTTTTTCTTTTCACAATTTACCTCTGAAGTTCGAGAAGTGAAAATGAGCAAATAGAGCTAGAACTTTTTTGAAAGGTGCACATCTGGAGTAAAGCCATACTGTATACTCTCTAAACTCTCTAGCCCATATTATACCCATCAATCATACATCAAAATAAAGGAAATTAAAGGTTTTTTTTAACAATTCCTAAGATATACAAAGTCTCTTTTAAATAGCCAGTGTAACTAGTGAGGAAATCCGGTGAAATTCTTTTACTTTAAAATTCTAACCCAATGTTCAATACGAAACTATAGAGCGCCACCTTAATGGGTTCAGTATTTTTCGCAAAATCTATTTACCACGGAAGTTAAAGGGTTTAAGAGCGAAAGTGCTTCAATGAGCATTGACAATTTTATATTACAAAAGTATATAATGGCACATTTCTTCTAAGAATTATGATTAGTTTAGATTAATATTCAAAGCATTTATAAATTACATCTTTAATAAGCCATCACAACAAAGTAAAATTCAAATGTATAAATATTTTATTGGTCTCATGACAAGCATAAATGCTCGCCTAGATAAAAATAATGTTCAAAATTGTTTAGTGGATTGCCAGATAGCAGAAGCTCTTTATTTAACGGTCATGGTAGAGTTTTTTAACAGTCATGGTAGAGTAATTTAACGATCATGGTAGAGTAATTTAAAGGTCATGGTAGAGTAATTTAAAGTGTATGCGCAGGCACAAAACTGCCTAAATTAACAACAAAAAAAAGAAGTATAAGCCGGTAAAAAGTAAAATATATGCCTCCCGATTGTTTAGTCAGTGACGTTATTCGCACAACTACGACGTCAATTTCATAATGGCAAATTTGGAAACATCACTCTGAACTGCAGTGGGTGGTAGTTTCATGTCGGTGCTTGACTGGCAAAAGGTACGCATATTTTATTTTTGGCTTAGTGCGGTTGATAACCCTCTGTGGTCTTACAAGTACCAGAAGTGTGGAAAGAGTAAGAGCTTTCACAGTTAGTCTGGTTTCGTTGCTCTCGTTGTAATGACAATGTTAAGAACCATTCAGTCTTTGTTTGTACTAATCAGGAGAGACGGTGAACCAAGGCTCAGATAACCAAAAGGTTAAAATGTCATTATGGCGGCGATATATTCTGAAAGAAAAAAAAGCAGTGAAGAGCATGAAAATTTCGTAGCTGTTTAAAGACGGCAGTTCAGTGCCAAATTGATTCAAACGTGACAAAGGGTGTAGAACTCAATATTTCGTCCAAAAATCATACAATCAGCTTATATTAAATGTAATAATCTTTTCTTACAAAAAGAAAATTATTACAAAATGAAATGTATTCAAATATTGTGTTAACATCTTTGGTCACGGAGAAGGTGTTAGGCTAAAAAATTTATCACATACTGAATAAATCGCATACAACTTTCTCCTATGTGTCTTTGGAACTTACCGAGATTCTTCCACAGTACTGCTGATATTATTAAAAAAAATTATAAGTTTCTAATATAAAGCGAATATTTATAATACTGTACTTATAAACGACTTTGATATGTAAGTTCGCACATTTTCTTAATCGTTTGAAAAGATTGTCACTACATTAGAATTTTTCTGACATGGCTTTCACGGTTAATAACGTTATCCGATAAAAAAAAAAAAAAAGACGAAGTCTAATCTAATTTCGTGACAAGAGTTGCAGTATGAAAACCGCAATGCCTTTACATGGCATCATATTTCTATCTGCATCATTTTGGATTAGTGCTTGAAAACGCAGGCAGGTATCAGTATTCAATTGAAACCAAAAGATCTGAACAGTTTCAAGATAATCAAAGGTTGTTCTTTATGAAAATTCCATATGGTTAGTTTTGCAGATTTGATCTCCTTGTACGGCAGGTTATTCTTCGCAATAAAGAACGAGTAACTCCGCATGTTTAGGCGGTTGCTCTTAGGTCTTAGTTTTACAGTAAGTCTAGTTGCAAGTACAGTCTGCTGTACAAAATAATTCCGTTATTTTGATCCTTGTACATAAAACCAGTCTATCTTAAAAACATAATTGTTCAATGATAAATTAGTATTTATTCTGATCACGCACGGCTGATTTGCGTTATACGTAAACGGGCTTTTAACACCTTATAAGCTCATCTCTAAGCTATTAGTTGGAGCGTGATGTTGATCGCAAGTGATTTATTTGTAACCACATTCATCCTTATAGATACGTCTTTTGCATTTAAAACAAACTGACCCAATGTAGTATTATCGAAAGTCCGCTTTGATCTGATAGGCAGACATAGTTAGGCATGAACTAGTTCTGCGTCCAATAATAATAATAATAATAATAATAATAATAATAATAATAATAATAATAATAATAATAATAATAATAATAATAATAATAATAATAATTATTATTATTATTATTATTATTATTATTATTATTATTATTATTATTATTATTATTATTATTATTATTATTATTATTATTATTATTTCACAGTCAAAATTAATTCTATACGTTTACCTTTTCCAAACAACGAACACAAGGACATTTCTGTGCTGAATACCTTAAAATTACATATTAGTATGCAACTTCCACCGTGAAAGAAATTGAGTGTCGTCGAAGACGATACATTTTATATCTAAATTTCTGAACATCATAGTCTCCAAAAACTCAATAAACAGTTTGCGATAAATATTTATCGGAACGTGATTCAAACCATGTGTCAATTGGCAACATCCGTTGATGACCAGTGTCAACCCTTATTAATGTTACATGCATGATGTAGACCTCAACTCTCTATTGTTCTTGATATTGCATTCGGTTTGTATTTTCATTGTTTAAATTTATATTCCAACTGACAGTGGTGTGTGTGTGTATGTGTGTATATATATATATATATATATATATATATATATATATATATATATATATATATATATATATATATATATATATATATATATATATATATATATATATATATAAAGTTTGGAATCGTTCACTATGCAAGAAAAAATATAAAAACAATATTCTTTTAAACATTATATCTATATTTGTTGCAAAACAACTCCTTTTATGCCTTATTTTTTAGACCTAGCAATAAATCTCCATTTCAAGCTGTCAGATCTTTGATTCTTTGAGTTGTATACTCGGCGGTGCTTCATTGCCGTTAATTGAGCGATGCGAACTGGAAGCAGGTAGCACGTCAGTCCCTGTGTTGATTTCACACTGGAAATCAGTCTTTCATTAGAAAAATATTCTTCCACATATTCGTTCCCAGGTGGACGTAACATGTCTATAATATCGACATAATTGAATCATGTTATTGACTAAGATTAATATATTTTACTCGTTCACATTATCTCAGTGTATACAAGAACCATATATAGCTACACATGTTGAAATTGTTTAAAAGTCTTCGTAGCCTGGAGGAACCTTTTAAGATCATAGCATGGTACCCGATGGAAACTTTTCAAGATCTAGATGAGTGTCTTGGGGTTAACATCACGCTCATACTGATAAAGCAGTGATGATTTCATATATACATAAAAGACATTAAAAGCGAACGTCAAATGAAACGTATATGATCCTCACCAATAAAACTCTGTCAATGAAGGATTAGATAATGGCTCCAAAAGAGTTTTCTAGTTCGATGTTCTAGATGAATCCAGCTGATTACCTTCTAAACCTTGTACTATTGTTTGCATTTTTATCCGTTAAAGCGAACCGCTTAATACGAAAACCCACGTCGACCTCCATTAACAAATGATACTTGGCCTAGTTATGGAAATCTGAAAAAGTCATGCTAGCACTTTTGCAATTTGTCCAGTTTTAAAAGACAATTCGATAAGTATCAAGTAAAAGTGGCAAAACATCGCTCAGCAAGCATGAACAGGTCTAGCGTTTTCGATACATACGGAATTAGTAACAGGTGACCACTTTACCATTACTTACGGTTCTCAAGGCGGACAACATAAACAAATGACAATTACAAGAGCAAAAAGTCAAAAAAATATTTTTGACATACTGCTGTGTTATTCAAACATAAATCAAAGAGTATTATTTTAATATATCCTGAAAAGAACCCTTTTTAATTATATAATTATGTTCTCTTTTCCTTTTCGGCTTTGACCGTCGAACAACATTGTTTTTTCTTTGGTGTCTGTTACATTTGTTCTTGGTGTTTTTGTTGTTGTTTTTCTCTTTTAAATATTTTATTTTTCTTTATTTTTGCACCATTTTTATATACTAAAACTAAAATATATCCTTTTATTATTCTGTTTTGTTTCTCCGTTATGTTGTGCTTTTAAAGCTTTATTATTCGGATTTTCAATTTACTATATGCCATTAAAAATGCTATTGTAAATATTTTTGAATAAACACTAATGTTTAGCAGTTGCAACCAGTAATCCTACGCTTGATAAATTATTCTAATGCAAGTGGAGCTTTCAGAATTATATTTGAAACAATGTTAGTACAATTTATTAAATATTTTGCCACTTCTTTAAAAGCGGGGTGAAGGTTCTATTTGGGGTAATTATCCAGAGATAATCCGGATGCAAGAGTTTGAAATTGGTATAAGTTTTATTTTAGATGTTGGATTGGGGGATGCACACATTAGAACAAGAATGGCAGTTTTGTGCAGCACTAATTTACTCGATCTGTATATAATCACTAGGAGACGTGCATAACGTTTGTTGTGCTCGAGGAAAACTTTCATTAAATTAAACTAAATATCATCTAATAAATACAGATATAATTTTTATTTATTTTATATCAACTAAATCGGGTAGTTGGTACGTGAGATTTACTTAAATATCTCCCTCAAAAAGCAATATTTAGATAACACCAAGTATGTTTGAATTTTGAAAAACAAATGAAAATAAAAGGTGACAATGTAGGTCTTATTTTTCTCATTTCGTTCCAAATGATGCATTTGTTAGACTATTAGACTATCTTGTTTTATTTTCATATTTTCAATACTTGTTTCCAAATAATTTATTAGACAGTTTTATTAGCAAATGCATTAAGCTGAAAATCATTCAGCTTGAAACCCTTTAGAAAATGCATTAAGCTGAAAATCATACAGTCTGATACCCTCAGGTAATGTATTAAGCTGAAAATCATACAGCTTGAAATCCTATAGGAAATATATTACGCTGAAAATCATACAGCCTGAAACCCTTTAGGAAATGTATTAAACTAACAATCTTACAGCCTGAGGCCTTTTAGGAAATGTATTAAGCTGAAAATCACACAGCCCGAAACCTTTTAGGAAATGTATTAAGCTGAAAATCATGCAATATGAAACCCTTTAGGAAATGCGTTAAGCTGAAAATCATTACAGCTTGAAACCCTTTACAAAATGTATTAAGCTGGAAATCACAGCCCGAAACCCTTTAGGAAATGTATTAGCTGAAAATCATTCGACCTGAAACCCTTTAGGTAATGTATTAAACTAACAATCATACAGCCTGAAACCCTTTAGGAAACATATTAAGCTGAAAATCACCCAGCTTGAAACCCTGTAGGAAATTATTGAGCCAAAAATCACCCAGCTTGAAACCCTGTAGGAAATTATTGAGCCAAAAATCACACAGCTTGAAACCCTAATTGGAAATGCATTAAGCTGTTAATTATACATCCTGAAATCCTTTAGGAAATGTATTAAGCTGAAAATCATACAGTTTGAAGGTCAATATGAAATATATTAAGTTGAAAATCACACAGCTTGAAACCCTTTAGGAAATTTATTAAGCTAAACATCTTATAGTAGCTTAACATTAATTAAATTAGACACTTTTATAATTTTCATGATACACATTGTGCGGGAGATAAACTCATTTATGCTTACAATATGAGGTCACACATATGTAAGGGAAACCGGAGAAATAAAAATTGTATGGGAAATAATTGTTTCCAAATGACAACACATATTTGATTCGACAAATACAGATAGTACGATGTGAGATCGTATATAGACAAAGTTTGGAGACTTAGATTTTTGTTACTACTACTACTACTACTACTACTACTACTACTACTACTACTACTACTACTACTACTACTATTGTTACTATTATTATTGTTATTATTATTATTATTATTATTATTATTATTATTTTTTTCAGCTGTTGTATGTGATCTACTTTAAAACTGCTATGATTAGACTATGCTGCATGATATTTGGGAATTTTAGGCTAGTAGTTGTAGTATCTGTAGTAGCAGTAGTAGTATTAGCTGTGGTAGTAGTAGTAGTGGTAGTAGTAGTAGTAGTAGCATTAGCTGTGGTGGTAGTAGTGGTAGTAGTGGTAGTAGTAGTATCTGTAGTAGCAGTAGTAGCATTAGCTGTGGTAGTAGTAGTAGTAGTAGTGGTTATAGTAGTAGTAGTAGTAGTAGTAGTAGTAGTAGTAGTAGTAGTAGTAGCATTAGCTGTGATAGTAGTAGTAGTAGTAGTATCTATAGTAGCTGAAATAGTAGTAGTAGTAGTAGTAGTAGTAGTAGTAGTTGCAGTCTTTGCGGATACATGACAAATTATTAGAACTGAATACTGACTCTATTTTAGCTGCTGAAAACCAATAATAAAACGGTGATATTGTTTTTAAATTTCCACATTCTCTACCAATATCACCGCCTAAAAGTACCACCTAAAACTAATTTTTTACCAACGAGTACAACATAAAGCTAAATTTATACCAATGGGAACTACCTAAAATTTTAAACTTGTATGCAGTCTTATCAATCTTTTGACTAGATGTTTATTTAAAAAATACATGTGTCCGGCCTTGGTATTTTATTTTCCATGATTTCAGAGAAACAAAATTGTAGATTTCCATAAATGTTCACTCTCAATTTTTCATGTGGCCTCTTGCTAGGCGATAGTCAAGCTTACGTTCTATTGTTGTACTTTTCTAAGCGATATAAACCTAAGATTTCGTTTTTAAAGCTTATAGCAACAAATATGCGTTTAATATACTATTGACAGAAACTATAATATCGAGAAATTATAGTATCAGCCTTGCGGCTTAATTTTTTTTTTTTCTCTTTTGTTGTACGAGACTATTGGGGATGACTCTTCATGTTGAAATGCATTGGCTTGGATTTTATTTACTGGGTGACACTGTCACATCGATTCTAGGTCCCTGTCCGCTATGCAATCAGCTGGAGTGGGAACACAAATCAATGACACACATAAACAAAACCACTATTAATTTCTTTATGCTTAGGCAAGCATCACAACATTGTGTTTAATTTATTTTGCTTGAATTAATCCTACCTGATATTAGTGCTTCACATTGTTTGTACTTTCCCAACTTCAACTAAGATGAAGTATGAACGGTCGCATCTCATCAAACCTGCACTAATGTCATATTCCTATAATAATTCATGTAATTACATCGTTTGAGTGATGCATCTGCGATAAACATTTTCAGTCATTTACATAACACCTATTTGATGCCATATCAAAAGCATGCATTAGAAGAATAAATCTTGCCAATGCGATCTCAATATATAATGTATATCTACGTTAGGTCAGGGTCAATGTGTGACTGGTAATTTGTACTTACCTCGTGTGTGTGTGTGTGTGTGTGTGTGTGTGTGTGTGTGTGTGTGTGTGTGACTTTTCATCTGCCATGTCTCCTGTTATATTTTAATATTAAGAAATCATCAAAAAGTGAAATTCCAACTATCGCGCAATATTAATATGAGTCAATCGAAAAACAAATCAGCTTTTTGTTTTATAATACAGAGTAGCAAAACCGTCTTATTACAATGCCAAGTACCCGGTTCACAGCAAAAACGGAAAGGTTGTTATTGTTGGGCTTAAGGCCATTTTTCAGAACAAGATAGGATATACATGGCGGCCAGTATTAATGGTGGAGGAAGAAACCGGGAAATCTGCGGAAAGAACCATTGACCAATGAAAAGCTACTGGCAAGCTTTCTCACCTATCCACATTCGCCGAATCTTAGACTCGAACTCACGCAGAGGTGAGATGGCAGTGATCCGTAACGAAGAGTGCTTTAGACCATTTGGCCACTCTGTGCCCCAAAAACGGAAAGGTACAAGAATGCTAAAATTTGTGGGATGATGTACCATTCCGACTGGCAATAAATGAATTCTCTAAGATTAAAGATCAAGATGTTGTAAAGTTGTTTAAAAAAGTAAAACAAAATTGCTGTTTTAAAAAGGCATATTTTTTTTTTTTATCAAATTCAAGTTTTTCCCAGTTGACTCATTATCACAATGCTTGTTAATCTAACATCCAAACTACTTTGTGGTCTCGTGTAGTAGAAGACTATGCACTCGACACGATTGTGGTACTGAAAAGGAATAGTCTATTTGAAGCTCAATCTACAGCAGGTAAGTAAGGGTCAAGTATGTGTCATACGCGAGAAACTAGTATCACATCAACACTCCTGCTTGCTGTAAAACCTGAATGTAGAAATTATTTAATTATATAAAGTGAATATCTACAATAATGGGCTTAATTTTCTGAAGCTTCTGTTCGCGACATATATGTAAAATTATTCAAAATTAGAATGCCTTAAGTCACTAAAAAATATCTTCGAAATATCCGATTGAGATTATTAGGGTAGCTTTGACTGCTTTGTCTTTCTTTCATTGTAAATAACACAAACATCACCTGGCAACCAAAAGTGTAGGTAATTTTTCCGATTTTCACAAGTATATTTTGTATATATAAGACTTGTTTCCAAAACTATTTAAGGTTTTGCAAGGATTATGTTGTAGAAAGTGAGTTGAAAAAAATTGTTTTGAGATGTTGGAACGGAACTACCAAAACTTGAACCAAAAATGTTAGGAAGCAGCACTTCGAGTTTCAAAATTCTGCTGTAGTTGACATCAATACAGGAGATTTTTAATTGTTTGAGATTTAATTACTTTTAGAATATTTAAAAATACAGTGGTTTATTAAATTGTTTTTTAAATCTAATAAAATTAACAAAAACATTTAAAAATAGTTCTAGCGTGTACAACCTTGTTAGATTCTTCTCTGATTCTTTCTTTTGATCGCCTTGAGGTATTTTATATGACTCCTTTTCAATTACTTCTTTCTATATTTGTTTTAAATGTTTCTTTAGTTAAACTAGATGCGTGTAACTATCCCAAAACATCATTCAAAACATAAAATTTAGCCAGTGCAGATTTAAGAAGTTTTTGGGTTCTAGGCACAAACACTAAACTGCTAACACAACCAGCACCGAAATTTGGTTTTGGGGCTGCCGCGAGACCCTAGGCACATGCCTCGCGTGCCTATGCCTTATAACGGCACTGAATTTAGCCAAGAAGGCCATGTTTTTTTATGAGAATGTTGAAACAGTATAAACATTCAATGTAAAGTTTTGGTATAGCTTTCAGAATGAAGAAACCCATCGCAAACTCCAAACACGATGAGCTCACACAATTTTTTTTTATCTGTACAATACCAAATATGAAAACTTTACTTTTTTTGCAAACTATTTTGTGACAACAAAAATTTACTCTTCTGTCTATGGTTATTATTATGTATTTCTTAATGAGGTATTGAATTATATCTTAAGGAGAAAAGTTATATCGACACAGTGATATCAGTTTAATTGCTACAGGGGCGATATCACTTTTGGAACTACTTTTTCTGTATAGCAAAAAAAGAGTCTCCTCTTAGGCATGTTCAGATTTTTATTTCCATAGTTTGGATTATGTCACGACTCTACTCTTAAACTAAAACACATAAATGTAAAAACCAACAAGTTTAATAGAATTTTAAAAAAAAACTAATACATTTCGCTAAGAAAACAAAGAAAAATTTAAAAGGAACTTAGAGTATTGTGAATGAACTCCTAAGTTATCCTAGGTTTTTTCACAAGTCAAAAAGTATAGAATGTTTCAAATTAATTACAGGTTTTGAATGTACTGATGTATCAACAACCTTGACTGAGCTAATGTTTCAACAGTCTTATTATATCACAGCGATATAATACAACAGATTGTCCTAGAATAAAAGTACAATAATCCCAATATAATGTTTTAGTCAAACTGTCGATGAGCACGTTGTAATTCCATTTAATAATTTAAATGAATATTTCCTCCAAATTACATCTTAACACAATTATCGTAATAAAAATTACCTCCAAAATGTAAACATAAGCGTTTCTAGAACCGTCTAAGATCATAATAAAGTTTAGATTTAAAACTCAAACCAAAGTAAACAACTTACTTATAGCTTACAAATAAAATAAATATAAGAGTAGTAAGGTAAGTCTTAACTCCCAATTACAAAGGTCCAGCATATAATCTCTCTCTCTCTCTCTCTCTCTCTCTCTCTCTCTCTCTCTCTCTCTCTCTCTCTCTCTCTCTCTCTCTCTCTCTCTCTCTCTCTCTCTCTCTTCTCTCTCTCTCTCTCTCTCTCTCTCTCTCTCTCTCTCTCTCTCTCTCTCTCTGGATGAATATATATATATATATATATATATATATATATATATATATATATATATATATATATATATATATATATATATATATATATATATATATATATTTACTAAAATATTTTCGACCGCTGACCCTCTAGTATACATTTTTAGAATGCGCCGTCAAGAATTCCTAAAAATTAATTTCAAACAACAAAATTATCAACTTCCAAAATTAGTTTTCAATATGAACCATGCCAATTGTCATTTGGATTCAGAGTTTATTACCGAAATTGACTGCAATCTTTCCAACACGCAAAATTCATTTCAGAATGCAGAAATAAATATGGCAACCAAAATCATACAAACAGACGCGCAACCATTATTTAAATATGTTACGATTTTAAGTCTTTTGGAGCTTTGGGTCATCTTTTTACAGTAATGTTCACTATATCAATAAACGGAAGAAGCCTGTTACCGAGAATAACAATCTCCTCATTTTCCTACGAAAACAAAATAAACAATTTGAAGAATCATACTTTATTAAAATCTATATTTGTAAAAGGTCCCTGTCCTAAAATTATTCTACAATTTCAGAATTTTTTTTATCGATACAACCAATAATCGCACTGATACAATGAATGAAAGGGAAAAGTAGCTGCAGATCAAAGATGTTTGGTTTACAAATGTAATTTTTAAAAATCTGCATTTCTGGGGTAGATATCGTGAATATTTCACGCTTGAATGGAAACTCGTGGCAATATAATGTTTCGATTTCGGTTGGGTTGATGGATGGCAATAGTTTGCAATAGAATGAACATTTTCAAGTCATATAAAATAAAATCAATTCATGTATATAGTTAAACAAGATAAAGGTATGTCTATCAACTAAACAATGGTTAATATATTCAAACTATATACAACCTTACCTAAACTAATTTAATATTCTTTGTGAAAATACTTTGGACAAGAATCTTTGCAAATTACTCCGCTTGCAAAAATAGAGGGCGTAAAAACTCTTCTACATACTACAAAAAAATAGTCCCAACAATAAAGAATAATATTAAAATCTTAAAAGTAAGTGAACTACTAGACTTTAAAACAATATGGACCCATGTATTTCAGGGAACTATTTCCTGCTGGAAAATAAGTCAACACTCTGAATTCAAAACCAATTTCAGCTGACCATCTTCCCACTCCAGGATCAAATAAAGAACTTTTCATGAATGTTTTCATGTTCGTGGCAGTTAATTAGAAGCAGAATCTAAAACAAAATTAGAGAAAGTGCAAATTTAAATGCTTTCAATATAATTTTATTCAATGGATTAAAAGTGGAACATTTTGCTCTGAGAAATATATCATAACAAGTTATTATTATTATTATTATTATTATTATTATTATTATTATTATTATTATTATTATTATTATTATTATTATTATTATTATTATTATTATTATTCGTAAATGATTTTACTTGTTTCTTACTCAAATCACAACCTTTTCCATTCTTATTCCTTCATTATTATTTATCTCATCCTCTTCGTACACTTACCTATCAAGTCATTTGTCCGTACCTGTTTCGGCATAAGATAATTTGCAAAATAGAAAAATAATGCCTGTATAAGTTTGCATTGAAATATTGGAGCTTATGCAAGGGACGGCCAAAAATATAATACATTTTATATATACAGTTATTCGATCAAAGAGATTTGTTGTATTCAACATTGAAATCATAGACTCAAAAATATCTATCTTTTTGATATAACGAAACATAAGAAAATCATTCACTTGATATTATTAGTCAAATGAAGTTCACAGCAAAAGCAATATATGTACACCAAGGCCCCAAACGTTTACGAGCATTTTATAAACGTCCGAAAGTCATTCTTCACACGATGATGTTCAGGGGGCAGGGGCCAGATTTTATGTACAAATTTAATGCCGCATTCAGTAACCTAGTACAAAAAAATCATAAAAAATCAAATACACAGATGAGGTCAAGAATGTCCATATTTTGAGATACCTATATTAAAACAAAGCCTAAAAATATTATCCACTTGACCAGAGACGTCAGTGGCAGTTCATAGCGGAAGAAGTTTATGAACCCCAATCTCAAATTTATACCTGCAATTTTCATGTCCGAAGGTCATTTTTGAAACCATGTGGTGCTAACAGTGCAAACACAAGCTTTTTTCCTATATGACAATTCTGCAAAATAGTGTGTACTAAACTGGCTGATGCAGTTAAAAATAGTTGTCATCCAAGCCGTTTTTGAGATATTCTCCTTGCCCCAAACCCACGTTTTTACTGCTATGAGAGGCTAGCTCTTCTTCCTAGCCAACTATTGGTATTTCACTATCAACATATTGCAGAGTAACTATGGAAGGTGCACATGCCTGACATCAATTTCAAGAACAACACAAGCCCGAAACACCTAGTTCACAAATATATCCATATCTTTAATTAGTAGACAATAATTGCTGAAAATGTCACACCATGGCCTTAAGCTAAGAAATTTGCCAGGGGCCAAATTACGAAACTGTTCCCTGCCACCTCACGGTGCAAACGCAGGTCCCTTTCCTAGTTGAAAACATTGTGTAATATACAGTTTGATGTAATTAAAAACAATTGTCATCCAGGCTGCCTTTGAGATACTCTGCTTGCCTGGAACCCACGTGTCTATTGCATTGTGGCTAGCTCTGCTTCCTATCCGACTATTTGTATATCACTGTCTTGATACTGTGAAGTAATTGTGGGAGGTGCACATGCCTCACATCAGTTTGAAGAACAAACACGAGCCCGAAGCACCTGCTTCACAAATATATCCATATCTTTAATTATCAGACAATAATATCTTAAAATGTCACATCATAGCCTCAAATTAAGGAATCTGACAGTGGTCAATATACGAAACTATCAAATGCCATCCTATAATCAAAAAAATTTGGGGAGTGCAACCAGTTTCCAAGTAATTTTCTTTATTCTTTAAGTTGTAGTAATTCATTTAGTTCTTTTTCATCGTACTACTTTTGGAATCGTTTTCTTGATTCGTTTTCTAAATCATTATGTTACATTTAATTTGTTTCAGAATTTCAGTCTGTTTATTTGAATTCGCCACCATTGTAAATGTTCTTCCAATGACAGAAAAAAATGGATCTTCGGGTTCACCACTGTAATATTTGTTTCATCCAAAATGAGCTTATATGTTCATCAATGTAGTATTTATTAAAATCCAAAATTCACCTCTTTGTTCACTTGTGCAGTATTTTTTCATTCATAAAGGAAGAAATTTATTAACTACTGACTTTCGCCTTCACCCTCAAAATATGTTATTATAGCATAGTATTGTCGTGTGTATGCGTATGTGTGTGTGCCTGTGTGTGTGTCGGTTTGTACGCGCGTTTGATTTGAATTTTTAAGGTAGCTTTAAAAACAATCTGTCATATTGCTACGATGTCTGCAGTGTGGCAGTTGATTGTGATTCCATGCCGCAGACACGTAAATCTTTTCCTACCCTTTCACATTATCCTGACAAAAGGACAACCAGTCCTAAAACTAACATCTTAATGCTGAGCGTCTAGCGAAGTAGCTGTTAATACCATTTTGAGAAGTCTTTGGTATGGCTCGACCGGGGATCGAAACCGCGACCTTCCGCTACCGAGGCGGATGCTCTAACCACTTGGCCATTGAGTTGTTAGTATTTTCATCTTAAAGCAATTAAGAAATAAAATTTATTTTAAAAGTTTTTATATTTTAGATTATGTGGCGAATCATGGATGTAATTGTCAAGTGTGTTGAAAAGAAATTCATTCGAAGCCATAAATTTTCTAACGTCACTTATATTCTTTAGTGAAAGTACTTTTCAAATTCGAAGCCAACGCTGTGTTTGACAGTGAAAAATATAATTGCTGAAGCTTTGATCGTTAGAATCAATGACTGAATTTGTTATTGTTATATCTACCCAGTGGATATGATCCATTACACATCAACACCCGTGAATTCTTTTTATCTGCTAGGATTAAAAATTGTGCTTTTAATGTTCCTGATAAAGTGTAACAAATTGTAAATTCAAAAAAGCATGTTCTTTATGGAATAGATATGAAAACCAATATTGCTTAACATCAAAGGGAGCGGTGTACTAACCTACGACCGGTATGCTATTATCTTTCGGAATTAACCCTATGTCCCCGAGGACAACCCTTTTCCCATTAAAAATCCCAGGAAATACCAATGAGAAGCTGCAATTAATTTACGCATAAATAATAGATTGTTAACTACTATGTTTAACCATCAAACAATAATAAACAGAAAATTGAAAAGTCATACAGATTTGCAGGCGTATTTTACTGAACTTAACAAAAAGACTTATAAATGAAGAATGATGAAAAGCGCTTATCTCCATGGGATTACTCATGATCGATGCCCACGTGTACTTGCAAAACCAACATTGAAAAGATAGATTATGAGCTGTTGAGAACTACATTACTCATACTTTGTAAAGGAACCAAATATGATTATCTCAACAAATTTTAAAATAACACGCCTGAACAAATTACGACATCCATGATCTCTATCCAGTTTTCCGAATATTTTTCTTCTGTTTAATATCTAAAGACTAGGGGACCACACAGAACAGTAAAAACAAGTATGTATGTATGTATGTATGTATGTATGTATGTATGTATGTATGTATGTATGTATGTATGTATGTATGTATGTATGTATGTATGTATGTATGTATGTATGTATGTATGTATGTATGTATGTATGTATGTATGTATGTATGTATGAAATTTAATCGAAACATTTATATCTTTGACAAGTTTTGGCAAGAAAAAGGTTGCCATTGTTCGCTCAGTTTTATCATTTTTTGGGGGGCAGGGTGCTCTCCCTAGTTGATCTTTGCAGACCATTTATGGAGGCCCTCCTGCCTATTTGCATAGAATGTGCTATCTTATTTTTGGTTTGTTTTATTGTTCTCTGTCTTGTTAGGGTTTGCATAATTATATATTTTTTAATTTTTTTAATTTTTAAATTTTTTTAATTTATTTTTTTTTAATTTTTATATTATTTTTATTTTATTTTTTCACTTGTCTAGATATTCGTCTGCTTCCAATTGACAGAAGTAATCTTCCATCACTTGGATTTCTTTTTCTTTCTCTTCTTTCTTTCTCCGTTTCACTCTCCTTTTGGTTCTTTTGACCTCTCTCTCTCTCTCTCTCTCTCTCTCTCTCTCTCTCTCTCTCTCTCTCTCTCTCTCTCTCTCTCTCTCTCTCTCTCTCTCTCTCTCTCTCTCTCTCTCCATTTCTGCTATAAAACTTTGGTTTCCTGATGTTGTTGTTTTAGATTACTTTACTTGGGTTCGTTGGTTGTATTTTTGACTTAGTTGTTGTTATTGTTTCCTGTCGTCTGCCTGTGCTTGGATTTGTTGGTTATAATTCTGAAACTGTTGTTCTTGTTCCTGTTGCTGAATTTTGTTTCTGTTGTCTGCTCCTCGTATTGTTTCTTCTATCCGTCTTAAGTTTTTTTGTATTCGTGTTTGTCTCTGATTGCTTTCTTCTTCTTTCCTTTGTTGCTCTATTTCATGTTGACTTTTTCTTTTAATGCTTTGCTGCATTAGTTGGCTCTGTTGTCTCATTTTTAGTTGCTTTTGTTTCTGTTGCTTTCCTTGTCTCTGATTAGGGACTGGTTTTTCATTTGTTGTTTGATTGATTTTATTGCTGAGTTCAGGTTGAGTCTGTGCATTTTGTGTACATTTATGAGGAGTGTGTCCTGTTTTCCCACATCGGTTACATTTTCTATTGTATATGCAACCTTTGTACCAGGATTTTGTGATAAACCCGTGTAGAAAGAAGGCTCTTTTCACTTCAGTCATTATTGTTTTCTCTATTTCCAAAATTCGAATTCCATTGTAGATCTTAGTTAAAGGTTATGTGTCTAATCTCGATAATATCATCTTTATTTTCAACTTTTTTTTCAAATTTTTCAACAGTAGCTTGTAGTGGTATCTTCAGTGGAATGTCTGATATATGCAATTCAGCAGTCTGTTTTTTATTTTCTTCAGTATGGGTGCTGGTTGTTTTGGCCATTGCTCAGTTTTATCAGGTTTCTTTGAAAAGAACACCTTATATTTATCAATGACCATACCAAATGCACTGGTCAAAGTAAACCTCTATATGAGGCGAATGTTATAAATTGGCTACACTTTCATTCATCTGACAGGCTCTAAACTGTCATGTGATCTCTGGAATTAGTTACACTTTGGTGAATTCAAGGGACTACGTAGGGAACTGAATCGTCTTCATGTATACCTATCGTCAACCCCATAATAACAAAAACAACAACAAGCATCAATAAATTATTACTTTTTTGCTTTAAAGGAGGGTCTTTTCTGCTTGAATTAAATGACAAGGTAATCAGTTAATCTTAAAGTAAATCGGTACAGTGATTACGATTCTTTGTCTCGATCTCACGTGTGATCATGACGTTAAATTGTAACGTCAAGCTGCGATGTACATGTAAGATGGAACGACAGACTTTATGAATAAACAACACAGTATTGTGATATCAACATACATGTATGTATGTATGTATGTATGTATGTATGTATGTATGTATGTATGTATGTATGTATGTATGTATGTATGTATGTATGTATGTATGTATGTATGTATGTATGTATGTATGTATGTATGTATGTATGTATGTATGTATGTATGTATGTATGTATGTATGTATGTATGTATGTATGTATGTATGTATTTTGGCAGGTAGGCAAGCAGGTAGGCAGACAGGTATCTAGGTTTTACTCTTAAACATGAATAACTTCAGGCTTTTCAAATTCTTGATGATGTGACAATGCATAGCAGTTAACAAACTGAACATCTAATTATGTCTGCAGAAATATCAAACTTGGTACCGCTATCTTGTTATAGTAACTACATTTATTCATTTATGTAATTTATGGATGCATGTCTATGTTGTTATATACTGACAGAGACTGCAGTTGCTGCAGGACTTGAGAGATTTGGTACCAAACCTGGGAGACATGGAGAACAATGGCGATGATTCCACTCACAGCTTTCCCAGTATTGCAGACAAAGAAACAGGGTTTTGGCAGATTCTTCCTCAAAAGAGAATGCATCCTTTCAAATATCAAACACGTGCAGGTGAGATTGTTATAAAACAAAGATGAATCAAAGTCGTATATCGGCCATCTGGCCTCTCACGACTACAGCAAAATATGATGGTTCGCTAAATACTAAATTGATTTGATGCTGCCAAGGGATTTAAAGTATACCTTATCTTACATTAGTGATGCTGTTGTTTTAGAAGAATTACAATCTTGTGATGTTGATTAGATTGCATTACTTTAGGGAAGCATAACAAAATTGTTACTATTCATGTCCTACAAGTACTACATCATACATCCATACTTATTCATTCAAGCGCCTTACATGATCATAATGCACGCTCGATATTAGTTGTAATGTAATTAAAGCATTAATATCCTTTCTTGTCTATTGGACTTTTTGCATAAGTTAATGAATACTAGTACTATTTCATTTAGGAAACGATGACAACTGAATAGTACCTTCTTAAACACTCTAGGACTGGTTGTATTATTATGTTAGTTGAATACCATCTTAAGCACTCTAGGACTCATTAGGTTATCATGTTAGCTGAACATCATTTTAAACACATGAAGACTGTTATTAAACTTCGTCTCTGTAATATCTCCGATAATTTTTATATTTTAGGTAACCATGATTTCAAAAGAAAACTGTCTAGAATCATTTAGACCGTGTCCAAATAAACATTTTTCAGGGTTAGTCTGGAATTCATCAGACTGTGTCTCAAAAACATTTTTCAGTGTTAGTCTGAAATTCATCAGACTGTGTCACAACAAACATCTTTCAGAAATAGCCTTGAATCCACCAGACTGTGTCTCAAAAACATTTTTAAGGAATAGTCTGAAATCCATCAGACTGTGTCACAACAAACATCTTTCACAGTTAGCCTTGAATCCACCAGACTGTCTCAAAAACACTCTTTACTGTTAGTCTGACATTCATCAGAAAGTGTCCCAAAAACATTATTCAGGATTATCTGAATTCACAAAAATGCTGTTAAAATTATAAAGACTCTAATAACTAATGAATATATTTTTAAAAATCCTACCTAAAACGTAATCATTTTACGAAACCAATGTTTTAAAATTATTTTTCCAAATTTAATATTCTAAACTGAGGTACAAGAGCGCTATTGTATCGTTGAATGATGCGAGTCGTTCTTCCAACTAGTACTTTGTATCAGTCATTTGATAATATATAGTCATCATAATTAATCACCACCACCATCCTTATCATTATCAACACCACCACCTTTATCTAAAGACAAAGAAAGAGTGCACAATGGTATTTATTTTTCAGCTTTAAATAAAACAGCTGCATTTTACAAGACTGGGGGAAGTTGGTTTTGGAAGTATATTAAAACTCAGATCTTGTAATAAATTTATTCTTTAAGAATATTTTCAATACCTTAGAACTAAATGATATATGTACGATTTTCCGTAAAGTAGTTTCATGAATAAGAAATGACTATTTCCACAAACCTTATCTATCAATTCAAATAAGTGGTTTATTAGTGTCCAATCCCTATTGACCTACTTTAATGGAATTTTCTATTTTAGGTGGCGTTGCTCTCTGTCTCTGGAAGGTGTGCCCGGCAGCTCCATGGTTGGTTTCCAAACGGCGATAAAGTCATTCTGACGCTAAAAATATGTAAACAGTACCGAATTTCATCGTGCATTCGACTTCTGATTAAAACGGTCTCGAGAAAAAAAATACCATACCGCTAATGAACTTCATAGGTGGGCAAATTATTAGACTAACACATATTGAGAGAAACATTCTTGATTTTAAATTTGTATATTTTTGCGCAATGTCTGAAAATAAATCTTTGTTCAAGAGGAATCGAAATAATTAATAGATTTATTTCTCAATCTACACTGTTTGGAATCCAAAACTTCAAAGAATCTCTCAAATTGTACAAAAATGTTTAAATGTCAGTTATGTAAAGGCGTGATTCGGTCAATTTTAAAAGCAATAATTTTAAATTCTTTACCTGGTTAGTTAAACAATAATATGCCTGTCACTTTTGGGGAAGTTTTACCTATTGAACGTTTAAATGGAGTTTTAACCAATTTGATGCAAATTAAGTTTTTTTTGGTCAGGTTACTCATCGAGTATTCAAAACCTTCTCAAAGGTCACTTTATTTTTTTTAATCGCACTATAGTAGATGTGAGTGTGCTGCAAAAATGTTAGGTTGATTCTGTTTTAAAAGACCTTACGATAAAACTTTCTCGAAAATCAAACGAAAAGTTCGATAGAAGGACACATGCCAGTTTAGTGAATACTATGAGGGCAAGTCTATTATTGATGTATATTACGCCTATGTGTCTGCCCTTCAACGTTACCTCCACCAATGACAATGTGTCTGCCTTTCAAGGTTACTTCCGCTAATTGATGTTAAAAGGAAATCAGATTGGACAGAATTCGATAGATACTTTAATGGGATATATAGACGATTTAGACACTAGTATTTTATCTTTTTTAAAAAAACTCAGACCGATGCTATGTGGAGTAGATTGTTTGAAAAAAAAATTGGTATGTATATCGTATATCGAAACTTTATATCATTGCATTTATATGTTACATTCTGAATAACTTTGAACTTTAAATGACTTTTAAGGCATTATATTGGTCAATATATAACAACATTTGCTATTAAAATATGATTTATCAGTTCTAATAGTACAATTAGATGACAATGATTTGTGATATTTTTATAAATATATCATGTGGCTGATTTAAGCTCTGCTATTTACAGAAAAGAAGTTATTCTAAAGTATACATTTCAGTGCAATATATCATTCGAGTAAATCTATTTTGTAATGTATGATTAAAACACAAATTTTGGACTCAGCCAAGGTTTTTATTATGTGTTATTTTTCAGCCCCTTTTATAAGCAATGCTTCTTTCTATCGTTATCCCACTTAAGGTTCTCGTTCTTTTTCTATCGTTACCGGAAGTAGGGTTATTTTTCTTTTTCTATTCTTTTCTATTACTTCTTGACAAAAAATTATTTTTCTCTTTCTATGGTTTTTTTGCTACCTAACGCAAAATTCTCTTTTTTTCTACAAGGACCATAAATTTAAGGCAAGAGCCTAATCAAACTTTTATAATACATATTAAAATATGTGTATAAATTATTTTATACTACCAATGACCATCAAGAATAGTCGTAATGCACCACATCTATAATGTACAAAGAAAACATAAGATTTTTAAGTAAACAAGCAATCATGATAAATATGTTTATGAGATTACGTACGATGCCTTGCTCGTCACGATCCTAACAATAACAAAAGACAAACTGTGACTGAAGTTTCATTTGATATTGTATCTATGGAAATTATATATCATCTAAGCACACAGGTAACCAAAATGACCGATCTCATGTGCTCGAAAAATCAGTCTGAATTAGTCTAAAGTACGTTAACTTAGCTGTTATTGAAATAGGGAATTTTGCCAGATTAGACAGTACCAGTTTCTGAAAGTACAAAGAATGAATTACCAATTACATAAAATTAAAACAGAACGTAGCCGGTTCATTTTCTTTCACAATTTATCTCTGAAGCCCAGAAAGTGAAGATGTATCTTTTACAGGTGCACATCTGAAGTAAGGCCAAGCTGTATACTCTATAACCTAAACTACACCGATCAATCATACACCAAATTAAGGAAATTAAAAGTTGCTTGAACAAAATCTAAGATATACAAAGTCTTTTATAAGTAACCAGTATAACCTGTAAGAAAACCGGTGACATTCTTTTTCAATAAAATCTAACCCTATGCAAAACACAAAAATGTAGAGTGACACTATAAAACAATGAAATTTGTGCAATTATTTTTCTTTTTTTCCTATTATCATGTATCAAGTTCTCATAGAACGGTACATGACATTCATGCTACACATGAAAATAAACTAATTATGCTTTTTTTGCTCTTGCTTACACAATATGCCTTGGGACATTATTGTCTTACACAATATGCCTTGTGACATTATTGTCTTACACAATATGCCTTGTGACAGTATTGTGTGAGAAATGACCTTAACTATAGGGAAATTATAAGTCTTAAAACTCAAATTAAAATGTACCATTAAATGGAAGAATTTTGTTGTGAAAATACTTCTTTCCATTCATTTGTAAAAAAAATTCAGAAATAAATGATGGCAAAACAATTTTTGTTTTAGATTTTAGTCTTAGAAAAATAATCAAACATTTTAAAAGTTGACCTTTCACCTACATGAACCTAATCTGTTCCATCCCTTTTCATACAGGACAATTTATTGGTTGACGTCTTAGAAATAATTATGTCAAATTTCATGTTCATATCTTTCAGCATAACATTGAAAATATGTAATGTGTATTTTTAAAATAGTCCAATTTTCATCATCAAGGGGGGGAGCTGGGCTTATGTGGGACTTTGCTAGTACTGAATACTACCCTATGGGGAAAAAACATGAGAATTATTCAAAAGGGATTGTTTTGATGCGTGAGATTTATATATTTCAGTTATGCAACCAAACTTACATAATACAATAATGATATTTATATGTTTTTTTTTATAAGGGCGTTCTACAGATATTAGAGAAAGACTGCGTGTAAAAGGTGAAGTTGTTTGCATTTGCAACATTTACATTGAAGAGAATGTTGGCATACCTCATTGTTACTTTTATGTACAAAACTGTAGAGAGCCACATTTATTACAACTATGTATGGTCATAGACGTAACCAATGAAAACTGTTTCATTATGGCTTTGTCGGGCCATGGATATAAGCAATGATAAATGCTGTGTTATATAACCAATGAAAACTGCTGTGTTACACGTTAGTAGGGCAATATATAAAACCAATGAAAATTGCTGTTCTACGACTTGGTAAGGCAGCATGTGAAAACCAATGAAAAGTGCTGTTCTACGACTTGATAAGGCAGCATGTGAAAACCAATGACAAGTGCTGCAAAATTAACTTTACAAAAATGAGTGAGTATCGACACTTTCACAATCATGGTCACCAACGCGTTATATCATTCTCGAACTGCAAACGAATCCAGAAAAAAATCGCATCTTTTATATTGACGTAAAAATTCACAGATTCTGATACAATATAAATTGGATCTTAACATTTTAAACCTACTCTACAGCAACGCATTTCTTCCATATTTCTGAGCCATGTCATGCATTTGCAAAATTCCAGTTCTAATTTAGACCTAAAGATTTTATTTTCAGGACCCACGTTTAGATGCATACATGCAAACGTATGTACGAAGTGCGTGCGTACATACATACATACATACATACATACATACATACATACATACATACATACATACATACATACATACATACATACAGACAGACAGACAGACAGACAGACAGACAGACAGACAGACAGACAGACAGACAGACAGACAGACAGACATATGTACATGGTTGCCAGCCACCCACACTATATAATCGCCGCTAATCAAATGCTTCTAGACTTCATACCCATGAAGTTAAAAATTGGTTCAGAGATCAAAAGAGAGCCCGCAGGGTGAACGGGTCTTGGTCTCATACGCCATGTAGATAGACAGGCTACGTTCGAGACAGTCCACATTTATTTAGAGATAGAGAGAGATGTTTCATTTTATATTATAAAATCTTCTCAATAATTCCAATGCTGGCACCGCTACTTATTAGAAATAAATGTTAAATTTGATAGAATATGCGTGCAGATCAAAGTGCCATAAAAACTGTCACACACCCGTAATCTCCAACACCTCACACCGCCGCCCCTACATCCCGCCCCATCCCTTTATTTTGTGTAAGTTCTGACTTTTTTTGAACAGAAGTAACGGCTCCAGATGAGATGGTGTAAATGTATGTCGGATACTTACCATTTAATTTGTATCAGATTTCGCATGGTTTCATGAGAAGATTGTTACAATTAACATCTAATTTCCGAGTTAACGATTGAAAATCAAATCCATTTTTAGATTTTTTAGAAGATACAATATTCTTAAGAGCACACACAAATTTTGCTGTCATTGTTGCGATTCGATGGTCTTAAACTGTTACAGAATGAAGCAAAACCATCGTGCTTCGTAACATTCAACAAACAATTCATATCACTAGAACACAAAGTGAAAATTTAAAAGGATTGTACAGTATTGCGAATTAGATACCGACAATCCTAAATGTTCGTTCATAAATCCAAAAATATAGAGTGTTAAAAATGAATTCTAGTATTGAATAGGCTGATGTACCAAGAGTCTTGAATAGGCTGATGTACCAAGAGTCTTGAATGGGCTGATGTACCAAGAGTCTTAATGTATCACAGTAACATCATCCAGAACGTCTTGGAAATAATTTTCACAAAATAGTTTTCAAATCGAAACTCCAATGGAAAAAAATGAAATAAAATACTCTTAAATTTATCTGTAGAAAACTCAGCTATACGTGATTGTACCGAATGATCATAAAATGAATTATAAATGATTCGACCGACTAATCATAAAACTTGAATGAATGATTCTGTTTACCACAACATTATATAAAAATCTTAGACACAGTAAAATGACCACGATGTGGGTCACACGTTCGTTTCCAGATCATTATGAGTTTGTAAATAAGGGTAGACACTGAATTCAAATAGCAGCAAATAACTTATCATAACTTGTATTATAATGATACAAGATCAGATAGACGGAAACTCAACCCTCAATCACAGACAAAGGTTAAGCACGCAATATAATTAAATATACATAACATTATCCCTTGTGTTGCATGCTTTCTTGATGTGGTGATTTTATAAACATAAACTGACGCTACACATGTGAAGAACTAATACCATCGTGGTTTTAGTGACATAGCTTGACACTATACTTTGTAAGGATTACATCCTCTCGTTGTTTTATCGACATAGCCTGACACTATACGTGGGAAAAATTAGGTTCTGACGTGGATTTATCGACATCGCCTGACACTATACGAGACAAGGATTAGGTCCTGTCGTGGTTTTGTCGACATAGACTTTCACGATACAAAGGAAGAATTAGGTCCTATCATGGTTTTGTCGACATAGCCCAACTAAATGTAGCAAGGATTAGGTCCTCTCGCTGTTTAGTCAACATAGTCTGGCCCTATATATTGGATGGTTTAGGTGAAAAAATATTGAGAGACGTGTGTACGGATATTATACGGCCTATTATAAATTATTTAATTGTTTAGTAATTGCATATCAAGATTAATTGTTAAAATCACTAAATGATTTTTTTTATAAATCCAGTGATGTTATAAATTAAATAGGAGAAGCTCCAGGAAACAAGAAAATAACTTGGAATAATTTAGCGTTTTCCCAGAGGGGATAATTTTTGAGACCTTTCTAGAAGGAAGCAAAATACCTCAGAAGGGAATTTTTGTAGTCAAAATTGTCAAGTAAATTTCAATCTGTGTTAAATTTCACACTAACTTCTACAAGAGTGTTCCGTTTTCAATGAACTTCTTATTTGTAAGCAAATATTGTCAACATTAAATAGGGGATAAAGATTTAGTAGTAATAATTGTTATATCTGTTGTTCTTATTATTGTTGTAAATATTGATGCAACAATATCCGTACTAAAGGTGCACGTCATTAAATTTAGCTCTGTTCAGATGCCCACATTACAGTAAGATCTGTTCAGATGCCCACATTACAGTAAGATCTGTTCAGATATCCACATTACAGTAAGATCTGTTCAGATATCCACATTACAGTAAGATCTGTTCAGATGCCCACATTACAGTAAGATCTGTTCAGATGCCCACATTACAGTAAGATCTGTTCAGATATCCACATTACAGTAAGATCTGTTCAGATATCCACATTACATTGAGCTCTATTCAGATGCCCACATTACATTGAGCACTGTTCAGGTGTCCACATTATATTTAGCTCAATTCATGTGTCCACATCACATTGAGCTTTATCAGGTGTCATCGTTACATTATGTGTTCACATTACATTTAGCTCTATTCAGGTATCCACATTACAACTAGTTCTGTTCAGGGTCAACACTACATTAAGCTCTATTCAAGTGTTCATATTGCATTTAGCTCTATTCATGTGTCCACATTAAACTGAGCACTATTCATATATCCACATTACATTTAGCTCTATTCAGATGTTCACATTAAATTGAGCTCAAATTCAGGTGTCCACATTACATTTAGCTCTATTCAGGTACACACATTATATTTAGCTATATTCAGGTATTCACATTATTTTAGTTCTATTCATATGTCCACATTACACTTAGCTCTATACAGGTGCCCACATTACATTTAGCTCTATGAAGATGTTCACATTTCATTGAACTTTATTCAGTTGTTCACATTACATTAATTTTGTTCGGGTCTCCACATTACATTGAGCTCTATTCAGAAATCCACATTACATTTAGCTCTATTCAAGTATCCACATTACATTTAGCTCTATTCAAGTGTTCACATTACATTTAGTTCTATTCAGGTGTACACATTACATCTAGTTCTATTCAGGTATACACATTACATCTAGTTCTATTCAGGTATACACATTACATTGAGCTCTATTCAAGTGTTCACATTACATTTAGTTCTATTCAGGTGTACACATTACATCTAGTTCTATTCAGGTATACACATTACATCTAGTTCTATTCAGGTATACACATTACATTGAGCTCTATTCAAGTGTTCACATTACATTTAGTTCTATTCAGGTGTACACATTACATTTAGTTCTATTCAGGTGTACACATTACATCTAGTTCTATTCAGGTGTACACATTACATCTAGTTCTATTCAGGTGTACACATTACATCTAGTTCTATTCAGGTGTACACATTACATCTAGTTCTATTCAGGTGTACACATTACATTTAGTTCTATTCAGGTGTACACATTACATCTAGTTCTATTCAGGTATACACATTACATCTAGTTCTATTCAGGTGTACACATTACATCTAGTTCTATTCAGGTGTACACATTACATCTAGTTCTATTCAGGTGTACACATTACATCTAGTTCTATTCAGGTGTACACATTACATCTAGTTCTATTCAGGTGTACACATTACATCTAGTTCTATTCAGGTGTACACATTACATCTAGTTCTATTCAGGTATACACATTACATCTAGTTCTATTCAGGTGTACACATTACATCTAGTTCTATTCAGGTATACACATTACATCTAGTTCTATTCAGGTGTACACATTACATCTAGTTCTATTCAGGTGTACACATTACATCTAGTTCTATTCAGGTATACACATTACATCTAGTTCTATTCAGGTGTACACATTACATCTAGTTCTATTCAGGTGTACACATTACATTGAGTTCTATTCAGGTGTACACATTACATCTAGTTCTATTCAGGTGTACACATTACATCTAGTTCTATTCAGGTGTACACATTACATCTAGTTCTATTCAGGTGTACACATTACATCTAGTTCTATTCAGGTGTACACATTACATCTAGTTCTATTCAGGTGTACACATTACATCTAGTTCTATTCAGGTGTACACATTACATCTAGTTCTATTCAGGTATACACATTACATCTAGTTCTATTCAGGTGTACACATTACATCTAGTTCTATTCAGGTGTACACATTACATTGAGTTCTATTCAGGTGTACACATTACATCTAGTTCTATTCAGGTGTACACATTACATCTAGTTCTATTCAGGTGTACACATTACATCTAGTTCTATTCAGGTGTACACATTACATCTAGTTCTATTCAGGTATACACATTACATCTAGTTCTATTCAGGTGTACACATTACATCTAGTTCTATTCAGGTGTACACATTACATCTAGTTCTATTCAGGTGTACACATTACATTGAGTTCTATTCAGGTGTACACATTACATCTAGTTCTATTCAGGTGTACACATTACATCTAGTTCTATTCAGGTGTACACATTACATCTAGTTCTATTCAGGTATACACATTACATCTAGTTCTATTCAGGTGTACACAATACATCTAGTTCTATTCAGGTGTACACATTACATTGAGTTCTATTCAGGTGTACACATTACATCTAGTTCTATTCAGGTGTACACATTACATCTAGTTCTATTCAGGTGTACACATTACATCTAGTTCTATTCAGGTGTACACATTACATCTAGTTCTATTCAGGTATACACATTACATCTAGTTCTATTCAGGTGTACACATTACATCTAGTTCTATTCAGGTGTACACATTACATCTAGTTCTATTCAGGTGTCCACATCACATTTAGCTCTAATCAGGAGCCAACATTACATTAGCTCTATTCATGTGTCCACATTACATTTTGCTCTTTTCAGATGTTCACATTACATTGAGCTCTATTCAGGTGTCCACACTGCATTTAGTTCTGTTCAGGTAACTACATTACTTTTAGCTTCATTCAGGTGTTCACATTATATTTAGTTCTATTCATGTGTCCTAATTACACTTAGCTCTATTCAGGTGTCCACATTACATTTAGATCTGTTGAGATGTTCACATTTCATTTTATTCTATTCAGGTGTTCACATTACATTATTTCTGTTCAAGCATCCACATTACATTTAGTTTTATTCAGGTGTACACACTACATTTAACTTTATTCAGATGATCACATTACACTGGACTCTATTCAGTTGTTCACGTTACATTTAGTTCTGTTCAGGTATCCACATTACACTTAGCTCTATTCATGTGTCCACATTACATTTAGCTCTATTCAGATGTTCACATTACATTAGACTCTATTCAGGTGTCCACATTGCATTTAGCTCTATTCAGGTGTTCACATTTCATTTAGCTCTATTCAGATGTTCACATTACATTAGACTCTATTCATGTGTTCATATTACATTATGTTATGTTCAGATATCCACATTACACTTATTCAAGTGTTTACATTAATTCAGTTCTATTCAGGTGTCCACATTAAATTTAGCTCTGTTCAGATGTTCACATTACATTAGACTCTGTTCAGGTGTCCACAATGCATTAAGCTCTATTCAGGTGTCCACATTTCATTTAGCTCTATTCAAATGTGCACATTACATTTTGCTCTATTCGGATGTTCACATTACATTAGACTCTATTCAGGTGTCCACATTGCATTTAGCTCTATTCAGGTGTTCACATTTCATTTAGCTCTATTCAGATGTTCACATTACATTAGACTCTATTTATGTGTTCATATTACATTATGTTCTGTTCAGATATCCAAATTACACTTAGCTCTATTCAGGTGTCCACATTACATCTAGCTCTGTTAAGATGTTCACATTACATTAGACTCTATTCAGGTGTCCACATTGCATTTAGCTCTATTCAGGTGTCCACATTTCATTTAGCTCTATTCAAATGTGCATATTACATTTTGCTCTATTCAGATGTTCACATTATATTAGACTATTAAGGTGTTCATGTTACATTATGTCCGGTTCAGGTATGCACATTATATTTAATTCTATTCAGGTGTCCAAGAAATTTGCAGAAAAGTGTTATGCCTAGATTTTTCAAGGCGTTTGCCAAATGAGCATAAGAAAAAAGTATCTGTTTTACGTCTTGACTTCACACACACACACACACACACACACACACACACACACACATATATATATATATATATATATATATATATATATATATATATATATATATATATATATATATATATATATATATATATATATATATGTTTCAAATATTTAGATGAGATGTTCCTACTGATTTTAATATACCAGTTGCACTTTATTAACATGCCAAAGGTATTTAACATTAATTTTTACTTTTATTCAATTAACATAATCCACTCTTTCTTCATTCTCTTTATCATTGAATCGCTTAATACACCAAATACTTATATCCACTTATAGTATATTTGGATATGTTAACACAGCATATGCTTTCTGTTCTATTTATACTATACCAGTTTCAGTGCACTCTTTTGTGGTTTGAAATGGTTTCAATGCACTCTAGAGTGTTTTGAAACTAGTTCAAAGCACTCAAAAATGTTAGGAAAGAGAGTGCTCCTCCACCTCAAATTAGTTTCATAGCACACTAGAGTGTTATATTAGGAAAGTTTATTGACACCGCTACACCTCAGATTAAACAATATATCTAAGATTGCTGATTGACATTGACTGGAATCGACGCTGCTACATACAAGGTCAATCTTTATGTTTACGATATCTAAGGTTGCTGACTGGAAACATAGTTGTGTCGACTCTTATAATATCATGAATATTTTAGGTGTCCATAATACAAATGCTACTACTCCTTTCTTCATGTTTTATTAAAGATGAAAATTCCTACTTGGACAAAATACAGCTGATGGTTTATAATGTCATCAGAGTGGACTTTAGATACACTTATAATTAAAATACATTTACAATGATAAGAGAACAAAGTGGAAAAAAATTTGTCAACCAGAAATTGTTCCATGACGCATAAAGGTGCCAATAGCCTATTTCGCCACGACGACACCCAAAGGTGCTATATTTTCAATTAAACCTTGGGATACAATTAATTTAATTCTATTTTACAACATGAAATACAATTTTCCTATTACTTTTTAACACAGTCTTATAGACATTTGTCCCATCGCACGAATCTAATCAGCTTTGGGCAATAATCATGAGATTGTCTCTATAAATTAATTGATTTGTTTTGTGTAATATGCAATTTTAATAATCAATAAAGAATAATAAAATACGTTGTTTACAATTTTAATATCAACACAGCCTGCAGTATTTCTATAAAACGCCGGCAGCTCAAAAGTCCACTAATACAATATATTATTCATATTTTAAGATCTTCTCACTGGAGATCATTGGCACATAGCTGCTGTCTTTGGTCAGGTAAGATTTTGAAATGGCAATGTTTAGTCGGCAGTTGACCACTAGACCTTCGATGTTTCAGCTTTGAACAAAAATGTATATTTTCTTGGCAATATTGGCTGATAAGATTCACTAAAAGTCAATCATGAGAGAGAAAAATCAGTAGGGATAAAAAGGCGACTGAAGCTGTTTTCCAGCAGAAGTCTGTGTATGAATGAATAATTATTTAAATATCAACAGTTTCTACAAATATATTGACTTGTTTATCTCATAATAATAATGCATGAAAACTTTTAAATATGTTGTTTAACTTTTTATATCAACACATCCTGCAATATTTCAATCAAATGCCGGCAGCTCAAATGCCCACTGACACAATGTATTATTTATATTTTAAGATCTGGACGCCAGGGGTATATAAACATTGTATTTGGCCAGGTGAAATTGCGGAATGATCTGTTTGCTTAGTTAGCAATTGACAACTAGCCCTTCGAGGTTTTAGTTTTTGCAAATAAAAATTATAAACTGGAAGTAGAGTTTTTTATATTTCCGAAAAAGTAGTAACAGGATGATGCATTGATTTTAGTAAAGTGAGTATAAGTTAACATGAAAGCTACATTACCAGTATGCCTATTTGTTTAAAGAGTTGGACGGGTTACTTGTGTCGACACAGCTAGTTATGTTAAAGGAAAAAATGTTTCAATATTTAAAAGATAAATTCTAATGTTTCTGAAAAGATGCAGATTCAGAAATTACATTTGCATATGATTATATAAAAATAAACCACACGTCAATCCTGTTGAGAAAATGGTATCCGATATGAGTAAATACAACAAATTTGTGGTAAGCTAATTAAATTTACAGTACAATTTGAAAACCTGTAAACTTTACAATTTAATGACAATTAGGAATTTCGGAAGGACGAAAATCCATTCAACTAAATCTGATATACATCTGAAATCATTAAATATACAAACAGTAGTTAAGACATCTACGATCATGAAAGTGTAATTGGTTAAAACAGCTCAGTTAAATATTTGATTAAATTTTATGGTGAATAAAAGAAAATAAAACATGGTGAACTGAAAGAATAGCTAATTGAAAACATTACACGTTATTCATTACACAAGTAAGACAGATTGAAGGCACAATTAAAGATGACTGATATTATATATATATATATATATATATATATATATATATATATATATATATATATATATATATATATATATATATATATATATATATATATACTAAGCAATTTAATTTTTCAACAATTTAATCAACTTTGCCTTCTGATATAGGAACTCCTATTCCGTCACCCACCCCCACCAAAGCAAATGTCGACGTAAGAACTGAAACAGTTGACACGGTCGTAAATATTGCAGTGTCTTTATCAACTAATGTTACATGCTTTTCTCTAAATGTCAGCTTCACAGATTTTAGCTTTCAATTTACAGCATCCATAGTAGTTCATATTAATACCTAATTATCTTTCTCTTGTTTAATAAATAATTTTCTATCTCTTGCAAGAAACAAAGAATGTCACAGCTTCCTTTATTGGTTGATCAAATGGCTCATTACTATCTTTAATAAACATGTATATTTCTCCAGAACATTAGTTGGTTTCTTACGACTCTTAGAAATAATCTAAGTAACAGAATAGAGCGAAAACCAAGTTTGGTAATATTCAACAAATAATTCATTTCCGTAGAATACAAATCATAAAATATTAAAAGAACTTACATTATTGTAAATTAAATCCCAAATATTCTTAAACGTTTTATTATAAATGCAAATGTATAAAGTTTCAATTGAATCTCAGTGGTATTCGTAAAAAATTTCAATACACAATGTGTTGATATGCATGTTGTCTCGAATCTGCTAATGTGTCAATTGCCCAGAATGTGGTGATATGTTTAGCAGCCTTTTGATATATCATAATAATAAAATCCAAAATATCATTGCCTTAATATACAATAATTCCAAATTAATGTTTCAATCCAGGATTATTATTGAGCACTTTTAATTCAATTAAATAATGATTTGAAGAAATAAATCAATCCAAATTAAAAACTGAACACAACAAAAACAATGATTCTGATTTGGATGTCAGGACAAGAATTAATAATCTCAATGTTTACAAGACTATATATCCCTTCTACATGACGTGAGCCGCAGTTATAGTTTTTTAAATCCTGTCAGCTTAATAGGAAATTTCCATTCTGGAGGTTTCAAAGGTGTGAATCATAACTTATTCAAACTCATGTTTGAAGTAACCATGTTTACAATTAAAAATGATCACAGAGAAATATTATTCGTCTATTATCTTGTTTTGAATTTCACTGATCGGGTACATCATTAAATTCATTTTGACAAAAGTCAAGTAGAAAACTACAGATATGTAACAAATAATCATTAAGAAAAGCCAGGAGACAATATAATTTAAATATATAAAGTTGTTTTGTGCAACATTGAGTTGTTCATAGTAATTGGGTTATGTCTTGGCGTTAGATTTTATCACTAAATGTGTGATGTTTTTGAATGAACGACAGTCTCCAGTGATTTCCCACACAATGACCTCAATAATTAAGTTAGTCATTTTCAATAATCAATATTATTTTCTACCAATCTCATTTTGTAAGATCTTATTCTGAATGGCATTTTATGCCCTATTCTTTAGACAGTCCAAACTTTATTCCCAGCTGAACTTATTCATCTATTTGTTATAGTCTCTCTATTCTAATTCTTCCACTTTTGGATTGCTTCTTACAGAATGCCTTTCACAAGATTGACAATAACAGTTAGTTTTATAAAACCCTGCTCTTGCCTCCGCTAGACCTTGAATATATCCTAATAGTAATTTATTTAATTACAGCAATAACATTTTAAATGACCTTCACTAAATAGCAAGTTTCAAATTTATTTTAACATCTACAAAGCATGTTGACTTTCAATATAATGAAATGTGCACAAAGCTGTGTTGAACTGAATTAGTTACTGGGATATTTGTTTTAGTGGTGTTAGTCAAACAACTGAAAGTATTGTCCAAATTTTTGGTTTGTGAAAATTGATTGACAAGAAAGTATGAAAAGCATGATGAAATTATTTGGAATGTTATTACGTTATAAACGGTATTCATGATTCACGACCAAATTTATTCTATTCATTAATCGATAGAACAGATACAATGAAATTAAAACATGATAAGGAAGAATGAAAAGTTAAAATGGAGACACAAACGTACAATATGAGCATACATAACTTGAAAGAAACTATTTTAGGAGGGACAATTATTTAAAGGGATAAAATAGATAAACAATAGCAAAGAATGCAAGTTAAGGAAAACAATGTTTAAGTATAAGCAAATGGACTTACATGCACATACATTTTAACATAGACAAATGGTAAGCTAAACTACAGGTTGCGTCAAAATCTAATTTAGCAGTCCCCTATGAAATAAATGATAAACACTTGGAAAGAGTAGATTTTATTCCTTGATATTGTAGTATTTCTATGAACTCCAAAATAATATTTTCTACCTGATTGGCAGCTTGCAAATACTTTGTCCCTCAGCGAATATTTGATAACGGGATTCAGTAGAAACCCGCTTATCGCTAAATCAGGACTATACGGAAAATGTGGAAATGTTTTGGATGCTGTGCTCCTTCAGTGTGTTTACGTACATGTCAGTGTGTTGTTGTGGCGTAGATGGATACATCGGTACAAGTCAGCGGGAGAGTGATTAGGCAATGTTCCAAAACTTTTGATAACACAAATGTCTAGTAACACTAGCCGGATCAGGCACACGTATCTTGATTACCGGGTCTATTGCGATGAACAACAATGCGTATAACTTTTTCTTAATAGTCCTACTACGATTTATGGTCGCTATTCGTATTTTCCCATCCAAAATTTATTAAAGCTGGATACGTTTGATAAGAAAAACTTTTCTGGATAAGAGAGTAAGTACATCGATTTGTTTTGCTTAGTTTAGGGCAACTTGTGCAATCCAAATTGCACGTCTAAAATTTGTCACCAAAATCCAGGACATTTATGCTAGTATCTCTACCGACACCATCCCAGCCTACTTCCCTTGCATTTTTTAAGGACTTGTGTATCATCTTTGGATTTCTCTTTTTGAAGGTTTAAGTACTGTTGCATCATGTTGGAATCATTATTTTATAATGACGTGACAAGAGACAAGCTGTCAAAGCAATCTTGGTAACAATATATATATATATATATATATATATATATATATATATATATATATATATATATATATATATATATATATATATATATATATATATTGAACACGATTATGCATTTGTCATGTCTTTAATGGAAGCCACGCTAAAACACATTATTAGTTAAGCCAACAGAACATTATTTAATACAATGATATAACACTAATAGTCCATATCGGAAAAAAAAGTTGCAACTACATTTTTTATCAATTTTATGAATTATTTGTAAATATTGGGGCACTTTCAAGAGATTAATGGTACAACATGGCACACGAAGAATTTAACCAAATCAGTATCTTCGTTTCAGAACAACTTTGGACAACATTAATTAACCATCATTATTTAGATATGTCTTATAAATGTGTAATGGAGATAAACTAATCTAATAGAAAATCAATATAAAATATGGCTCGATAAAACACAACGTATTCTCTATTTTCTCAAATGATTTTCATGATCCATACATAAAAATATTTTCTTTCCTTATGTACAATTCTTTTAGCAATAAGAAATGCAAACATGAGATAGGACGCTAACCCCCTACTACGATGTTGTACCCTCTACTTGTTTTGTTGTGGTTGAGGCTACGAACTGATCACATATCATGTAATTGAGCAAAGAAATATCCTCACTTAAGTCAGAAACACAAATAGTTTTAGAAATCTACTATATAAGTTTAATCATTTTGTCAAAGAAGTTTGGCTTATTTTGAATTTATTAAGCTCGTACACGGTAAAATAAATTGGCGTAGTTATTCTACCTCACCTTGTAAACCATGACAGATATGTGAGATTCTCGCCGTGACCCCTTTTCTATATAAGGCTTGCCAGACTATATATATATGGATATTCTACGTTATGGTATTAGTCGTTGAATAACAAAGCGAAAAGATGGATACTTGCATAATTTGCGGAATACGGTTTTATTGAGAAAATAATTGCATCTTGGTGGAATTTCAAAGTCACCGGTAAACCGTATTTACTTTTAATGACCAGAATTTAAGACTCAAACTGCGCCATATTTTTTTTACTACGATCTGTTTACGTTTCCAAATAAGATATTAAGTTTCTTATATGGCACACAAACAAACGAGGCTGAGAACGGAAGTAGGCATTATTTGAACTAATATAGCGGACGATCAAAACGAAAATATCGGATAAGAAAGGTAAACGAAATTGTACCACTATTTCTACAGTGATTTGCGATTATTCCAGTATTAAATAAGATAACTACTCAATTTATTTCATAATATATCAAAAAACATGTTCACAAGTTTTAATATAAGGCTAAAAAAGAGCCTGGATGTAATTAACACCCGGTTGCTCCAGTAACATACATAGACTCATGTTAGTATCATGTCCACAAGGTAGGACTAAGGTACTGATATTAGTACTAGCTAACCCTCGTGTACTTTTCTTTAGCAATAAGAATTACATTCCTGAGATACGACGTGAAACGTCAAGGTAACATTGATTAGTCTGATACGACTACACGCAGAAACGACCCTATGATGTGCGGCGCCCAAGGCAGCAAGCAATGGGCGGGCTCCCAAGCAAACAAATTGCATTGCATTGCGGAGTTTATTTCCGTCAGTAACGTGGGTCACCTGACAGGGCAGGGCCCAAAGCGGTTGCTTAGTTCGCCTTATCCTAGGGCCGTGCATGACTACCTGGGGTAAATTTCCATTATTAGACGTATGGATAGATTGTCACATCTAACTGGTATGGAGTAAATTACCAACATTAAACGTGCCAATAGTTTGTTATATATGACTGCATGGGGTATATTATATTTATGGACAGGTTGTTAGAGATGATTGTATGGGTACATTTCCAATATTAAACGTGTGGATAGGATGTTATATATAACTGTATGGATAAATTTCCAATCTTAAACGTATGGATAAATTGTTATATATGACTGAATGGGGTACATTTCCAATATAAAACGTATGGATAGGTTGTTATATGACTGAATGGGTAAATTTCCAATATTAAACGTATGAATAAATTGTTATATGACTGCATGGGTACATTTCCAATATAAAACGTATGGATAGATTGTTATATATGACTACATGGGTAAATTTCCAATATAAAACGTATGGATAGAATGTTATATATGATTGCCTGGGTAAATTTCCAATATCAAACGTATGGATAGGTTGTTATATATGACTGCATGGGGTAAATTTCCAATATTAAACATATTGTTTAATGACTGCATGGGTACATTTCCAATATAAAACGTATGGATAGGTTGTTATAGATGATTGCATGCGTAAATTTCCAATACTAAACGTATGGATAGGATGTTATATATGACTGCATGGGTAAATTTCCAATACTAAACGTGTGGATAGGTTGTCACAGAGAATCTCTATCATTGTTATTGTCATCGATGTATGTGTGCCTATTATGCGCCTTGTGTAACATCAATTTGTTCAGAAAAAGTATGCGGGACCCCGAGTGGCCGAGTGGTCTAAGCGCTGTCCGTTACGGATCACTGCCATCTCACATCTGTCTGTGTGGGTTCGAGTCTAGGATTCGGCGAACGTGGATATGTGAGAAAGCTTGCCAGTAGGTTCTTGTGGGTCGGTGCTTCTTTCCGGGGATTTCCGGTTTCTTTCTCCACCATTAATACTGGCCGCCATGTATATCCTATCTTGTGTGCTGAAAAATGGCATTAAACCACACAGCAACAAAAACAGCAACAACAACAACATCAGAAAAGTATAATACCAGCTAGGTTTTAGATTGATTCAAGGTCTAAGTTGTTACCAGTAGCCATGAAACAAATATAGTGTAGCTTGCGCACATGCTGGGTATTTTTTAATAATTAAATTTGCTGAATTATGGTTCGATTTTCAACAGACTGCGACACACTTGTTTCTCGTCTTCATATTTGTTACTTCTGTCATTCCAAGATTTTTTTTTCCTTTTGATTTGAAGTAATTTATATTGTGTGCTTGACCTTACTTCATGATTGAAAGTAGAATTTTTTACAAATTTACTGCTGTTGAGTTGAAGTTTTAGCCTTGTCAAGAAAATTGGAAGAGAACGTGTGGTTATTTTACTGTTTCTTGCGATTTTATTTAAAGTTGAGGTTAATAAATTTTTCATTAGTTTAATAACAGTTTGGAATCATTGTGTTCAGTTATAATTTGAGGGAAATCATTTATATAAATTTGTCATTTGAATTACAAAGTGCTCATTGACATATTGAACTAAAACACTATTTTTGGACTCATTCAAAGACATTTTGGGTTACATCATTTTTACATATCAAGATTATTTGTACATCAACTGGTCAAGACAACTGGTATATAAGTACAAGACTATTGCAATTCATTCGGAATATTCGATACTTTTGAATTGGTGATAGCACATTTAGGATGAATTCTGATCTGTTTCCCAATACTGTAATATTTTTTATGAAAATTTCACTTTTTATTCCATGGAAATAATTTGTTTGTTGAGTTTTACAAAAATTGTTGATATAATTAACTCTTTGTTATAACATCACCATCATCCTGCGAATATTTTTAAATATGTGTACAAGTTGATATTGCATTTGAAAGTATTGTAATTGGTGGAACTTCATCCGATATGGTGTATGCAGGCACGTGAATCATGTCCAAATATACTTAGTGCTACCCAAGCATTATATTTACAAAGTTCCCTAAACACGCAAAATGTTATCGAAACTCAAATATGTTCGGGAACAGTCTAAAACGTTCTTCTATATTCTTCTGTCTTTAAACAAAATGTTATGCTACCTAAAAGCACAACAATAAAATGTTGTCAAACCTGAAAATAGCGACAATAGGATCTACTATGTCACTGGATCAGTAGTTGCATAGGCTCCCCACCCCCACCTTATAGACCAATGACCCACCTGCCTATATGCAGCAATGCACTCTTCTTCTCTTGCAAATTTACCTCTAGCCATTCCCAGAGATATGCCTGTACTATCAAACTCGCTCACCAAAGGTATGGGGCATTTTATGACAGCTGGATCACTTGTGTATTCATATGTGTACGGAACTTTTTCTTCCTTGGTATTATCCGGAAATATAGGAGCAAATAAATACAATTGCAATATGTAGTTTATCCACTCGTCGTTTCCAGGTTATAAACATTATCAGCTGAATGTTCAAAGCCTTAAAATACACCCCAATATAGCATACAAACATACATACATACATACATACATACATACATACATACATACATACATACATACATACATACATACATACATACATACATACATACATATGTCGTTTGAACGAGCTGTTGTTGTTGAGTTGAAGATAAAAATTAAACAAAGATAAAACGTCCACGGGTAAGTGGAGACAAGGCAATCTACTCACAGCCGAACCCATATTCTTGAAACAAACCACAAAATAATGATTTTTTTTTAAATTAAATTGAATCCACCATCTAGTATATCTATTCTTTGAGTGCATACAGCCCTTATCGAAAAGAATGTGTCATTTATTTTAAAGTCGGTATCCCTCTACATCATACGGCTGTTCTTTTCTGCACTATATTTGTTCTCTTTTGGGAAAAAAAAACCTGTCTCTTCTATTGGATTATTATACTGCTCACATCTGAGAATACATGTCTCATTGCATCAACCTCGCCCGTAATTGTATTCTGTCGACGAGACAGTTTCGGATATAGTATGTCAAAGAAACCCACCCAGGACCACTATAATATGATGTTTATTGCATTCAGTGAGTATTCTTCGATCTTATTTCCCCCCAGTGATACACCAGATTCATGATGAAATATGTTTTACAAATTTCTGCTAACACAATGTGAGAAGCAGTTAAAATGTATAATCCCAGCCACTTATCAGTGCAATCTCAAAGTAAACATCTTTAGAAACAAGACTGTACACTAAAATACCAACTATTAAATGTTTCTTCGCATTTTCCCATATACAAAAAAAAAACATGACCCCACTCCACCCCCAAACAGTAAACATTTTTTGGACAATAAGTATTGTATCCTTACAATTATTTTGTTTAGAAAACAATCCCGATAATGCTTAGTATATTTTCTTATAAATTTTACCGGCCATCAAACGCTAATAATATTTTCTTACGAAACAAAATACTGTCACAATATATGTTTTTACGAACAACAAAGCCATTGCATTCCTCAAAATTTTACAACATTCTCTAGCCAACAACTCAGAAAGACAACAAATGAACACAAAACGTCGGAATATTAAACACTGAAGATAATACCAGACAAATGTGAACTGGAAGCGTTATAATTTATCGATTTTTCATCCTATCGTGACCGTAACAGCTATTCTCTTTCAGGAGAGACTGTCTACAACCAAGTAAATTTTTCAGGAATACAAATGAAGAAAGCATGCAGACTAACTCGTTGATTCAAAATATTATCAATAATAAAGATAGCAGCTTTAAAAATTTGTCTTTTTATTATTTTATTTTTTTTCATGACAAATCTTTTCATTATGTTCTCGAATGTCCCATTGGGACGGTATTTTGCCATCTTTAGGCCTGTCATCCTCGTTGTTTATTTCACATTTGGAGCCTATCTTTGTCTCCGTTTATATATTATTGTGTACTATGACATTTATTTATATTTTTGTTATATTTCAGTAAGGTTAATAATTTATTTTAATACTGACAAATTATGCTACTGAAATTCCTCAACATAGTGTTAAGATGAGATTTGATTAGCAATGCTAATTAGGCTATGATCCCTTAATAATCATCAACGGACTATTGATTTATACATGGTTACATTAAACCTGAAAAATCTTTTGCAAAAAGGAAAGTGGTGAAATCAAAATAAGTACATAAATCTGACAATTCACCAGTTAAAGCAAATACACAAAATAATAAGGATACACGTTGAGTTAAAGCTGCTAAGCAACATGTTAAACGTCCTCCAGTATTTTTTACGCCAAATCGAAACGAGTTAAACAATTTCAGTGAAAACTGTGAGAGAAACACAAGATAATGTAGTTATGTTAGTTCGAACAGTGCTTTACTAATAAGTAGTGTTTTTATTGTGTGGTTCGGACTGATGCAAAAAGTACAGCTGTGCTTTTATTACATTTATAAAAAAACAACCAATTGCTGAACAAGAAAAGCAAAAAAGAAGAACATTCGTACATTTCTTTATATTCTTAGTGTTTGTTCGGTTCACAATTGGGAACCGAAATTGGGTAGAAAGAAACGGGAGGGTAAGCGGACGCTATAAGTCAGCGTTGTCATTACAAGACTTCTAATGGAATTATATTCTAGTCTAGCTCAATAAAGACCAAAACTGACAATACGTACGTACCATAAACCACTTAATAAATACATAGGAAAGCATAATACTACAAGTCTTTTTTAAGACAGCATGGTCGCAGTTTAATTTCGCAAATTTATGCAATACATTTAAAGCAACCTTTGCAGACGTATCAGTTTAGCATGCAGCTCGGCAATTTAGTGTGCCGGAGTCTACTGTTAGAGACAGGACGAGAAGAAATGTATCACTCGATGACAACCCAGGTCATAGAGCGTCCGCCTCGGATGCGGGAGGCCGTAGGTTCTATTCCCGGTCGAGTCATACAAAAAACTTATAAAAATGGTACTAACAACAAGCTGGTTGTATTTATAGTTTTCACACATGTGGAGACAGCCATGTCGAGGTTTACAAACACAACGTTTTGTGTTTATTTGTTTGTCGTATATATGTTTTGTATTTGCCTTTGAAAAAGACTCATTAAGAGTCGAAAGCGCTTAGGCTAGTTAGTTACTAGTTTCGTACTGTTCGTCGTCAGTTTATTGCATATATATATATATATATATATATATATATATATATATATATATATATATATATATATATATATATATATTACGAAATTCTTTTCTTGTTATGATGAAGGAAAAGTGAGTTCATCTTTGGTTGTTTATATCATTATATCATAACCTTCTTCTTATTTCTTGCTAAGAGAAGGAAATTATCGCTTCTTTAAGAGATGCCTTGACTCTTGATCACAGAGGAAGAGAGAATGAAGAAAGTTCGGTCCTCTCAAGGATAAGGTGTCACGTGTAATACTGTATCTTATCTTTGGTGAAGCTCTCTGGCAAGCAAGAGGTAGCAAGAGTCGCTGTAAAATATAGACAGACTCTCTGATCTGGAATATGCTACCTTTATTGATATAAAAACCACATTCTAGAGATACAACTTATAAAACCTTAGTATTGAAAAATACATACAATACGTATTACAATACATATTTAATAATTTTCCTACGAACTACCACTTCATACGTATGCATAGTTTCTGCATTTTAGAATACAATACAAGTGATTAGATATTGCTTGAATTCAAAGAGCATAAAATTCAAACGTTGCGATTGATGCCATAATCATTTTAAAGAAATATATTTTACTCCATTTAATTTAGAATACCGACCTGGAAAAGATCACTGAACATTATACTTTATTATCTAAAGAATATTCTTATTCGCAACTAAATTTTAGCATGAAGCTGGTAGTAAATTTATACAAACATTTGAACATTAAATCTTAAAAACAATAAAATATTTCATTACATTATAATAGTACAATAAAAAGAGAACTTACAAGATATTGCAACTACAAAGTTACCAGAGAAATCTTTAACGTTTAATGGTAGTAGATTAAACAAAACGAATCTTACCTGTAAAATATAGACAGACTCTCTCTCTGATCTGGAACTGACGAACTAAAGACATATGTATGTTTGGCCTATTTATTTCCTGAGATTTGGGCACTATTGTAACATACCAGTACCATGCTGACCTCACGTGTGTCCTTTGTTCCAAACCAGAGATGTCAATCCTAATAAATGCAAGTCTCCTGAACGAATGACTTTTCAAGTCATATGCTGTTTACAGCCCTGGGTAATTGTTGTAGATAAGGCTATTTCTGGTAAATCGCTTATTGTTCCATTTATGCTGTGAACTATTGAACCAGGGCTGTTTACGACCCTGTTTGATTAAATCTGTGACTGGGAGCGATTTCTAAAGAGAAAATACAAGAAGACGACAGGACAGGTTAATTCGATACATCTTCGCGGAAACTACTCCAAATACCTAGTAGTTTCAACATAGTATAACACAACTTGGATGTTATTATTTTCTTCCCAAAACTGATATCCTAATAATACCTTCTGGGTAATTAACCGAGTCATCGAGAAACAAAAATTACAAGTATACAAGGAAGGTATATGGATTTTAAAAAAAATCAAAGAAAACTACAGTGCATTGGTAAAGGTTAATAAATTGCAAAAGGGCAATGAAAAACAAATTTCATTGCGGTACATCCTGTGAAGTTCAAAAAGATAATAATAATACAATGAGAAAACACTAATATTCAATGGACTACAAAATACAATAAAGCGCTATAATAGTCATTATGACTATGAAAAGATACACTGGAAAGTGCACTACACAATATGTAATAAAATTCAAAATATAAAAATGAAAAGATACACAATAAAAGTAAGAAAAAATACATTGACTGGTTATAATATGTAGTAAAATACAAAAATACAATGGAGAAAGGTTGAATAGACCAATGGATTGGGTATAAATATAAAAATGTTACATAATCTATGCTAATACTATTCCAGTTAGACGGTGGCCGTCATAACAGGAGAATTAGGAGAGGGTCCTAGACGGTTGCCGCTATAGAACTGCAATCGTATTGGTATTTCATTGAGTTCTAGTATTAATAAATTCTAAGTACCTAGGTAATGCGGACTGTTGGGAAAACATTCGTATTCTACCTGGAGAACGAAGTTGAGGACGATACGTAGTAGGCTGATCACGTTCATTACGATGCTGAGTTCACAAAGGACAAACGCATCCGGGTCTAATCCGTTTCGCCAAATATTCTTGGAGATTGAATTATAACAGGATAGCTTTATAAACTTGTGATAAGGGATCTTTAAGTCCCTTATCAATGAGAGAAGTAATTTAGTAGTGTGAATATAGAATTTGGCTAGACCGGGGTAACCTTGTATGTGAAGGTGGTGAAAAAAAAACCTAGAAAACTAGGAATCATATCATAATTGGGTACAGTACCCGGGAGTAGTTGTGCTAACGTTCCTGTAGAAAATCCGAAGTAAGATGCTATTTGGACGATGTGAAATAAGGATTTTGGGTTATTGTATAATGTAGTGCCCTTGTTAATTGTAAAAATCAGATGCCTAACTATGGTGATGTTAAATTCATTTTAAAAAATGTCTGAGGTGCTACTTCAGACTGACTCATATAAAATGTAGAACGTCCGAAATCCAACAACGTCTGCAACACTGGTGAAAGGGCAACCACCTTTTCGAGTACAGGTGATCGAAGAACAATAAATTTGTTCGTACTGAAAAGTAATATGATTGACCCTTCCATCCGTTACCCGATGCCTTAGCTGATGCTTTTAAGAATATCTTGTTTTAGCAATTGAATCAGTAACTGTCTCCCACTGCGCGATCCCCCTTAGGATATGTGGCCAATGTTACATTGGTAATTTCAACAAAGATACACGATCCCGTTTGGGTATGTGTCAAATACGACGGTTTTAAGTTGACAATAACACACCAAATATAACTGGTGGTCTAATTCCTTTTGGTAAGAATAGTTTATTTATAAAAAGTTAATTGCTATAACGTGATTAGTATTTTGTGATGTAAAATATCGCCTATATGTGTTTGCGTGTGTTTACGGTAAACTAGTGTATGGTGGCAAGGAAGGATGTTTGTGAAGAGTGGAGTCTGAAAAACTGCTGTCTGAGCATTGAAGGAAGGCAATATTATGATGTATCCAAACGACGTTAGCAGAGAAGGGGTGGTTGAAAATTTAACGAAGCTTGTATGCAGATACAAGAGGAATAGGAAATAAAGTTGGTACCGTTAGGTCGGAGTTACTGTTTACTTGGGTTAGAGTAAAATAGGTCCATCTGACATGTAGTCGAGGTCGTAGATAACCTGTAACATTAAGGTTGTCAATCATTGATGGGACAGTAGTGTGCCAATATGAAGGACAGAGATTAAGCTGAAAAATATCAACTATGACGCATTAAAGTCCGGTAGTAATTTCAAGACGGAGTTTAGTACATGCATTGGACTGTGAAATCCATTTATAAACGTAGACAAGAACAATTGTTTGTACATGTCAAGAATGAAACTGAAAAGACTATGTGGTCCCAAGTGAAGACATCAGAAAGAGTAGTAAACCAATCAGGAAGAGAAGTCAAGGTGCAATAGTATACTGGAAGCGAACTGTAGCTTGAGCGTCTGTTGCGTGTGTAACATAGCGGAGGACAAAGGTCGGAAACGCCATTTGAGTCAAACAATTACTAAGGTTTCAAGAATAGACAAGGCCAAATTGATTATAGTCATAATATGTAGGAAATCAGACCAAGAATCACTATTGATTGGAAGTTCAGAGCTTAACATTGTTTCATCCAAGGACGGAAAGATTCGTTGATCACTCTTAGCGCGTTCAGCTTCTTTTTTAGGCTTAAATCGGCCTTCCTATCCGTGGCAAAAATATGTGACGTGGTGTTCATATAGTTTGAATTCAGGTAAAGAATTGGTCAAGGGACTGTTAAAAGTTGTATTGCCCAAGATGGCTGCTAAATGCGTAGAGTTAAAGAATTGCTGTAGAAGTGCTAGACTGACTGGATGAAGTCGAGTAACTCGAGTTGAGTTGTTAGAACAAGTGGTAATACGTCCGCCATAAATTAGAGACGTAGTAACGACTGCACAATGAGAAGGAATTTTCATAATACAAAAGCGACAACATTGAATAGCGAGTCGTTGATTTTGACAACCGAGAATAATTTCGTCCATGAGATAGACTAATATTTGATTTGAGGAGATATCGAGGATATGTGGTATGACGTGATTGATCCTAAAGCGAAAATTACAGGCATGATGCATATTTTCCTTATCATTCAAAAATAAACTATTGATACATTCAGGTTGAGAAAAAGGTTTAAGCGCTGGACGAATGTTGCAATGTAATATATCCTTACCGGTACAGTGATTTAAAGTCGATGACGATATTGTTGTGTAAAATTGATGGTCATCGGATACGAGCATTATGTCAGGTAAGTCAACAAGTTGTGTAACGTGTGTTGACGTGGTGTTAATTTGGAAAGGAAATGACTGAATGCGATACGTCGCGAATGGTCGCCGTCGGGATGAAATTGGAATTTGTAGTGCAATATAGAAGTTGTGGTTTACGCGTTGCTATATAAGATCCAAACTGATAATAGTAACATGGTTCATTCGACGTTATGGAATAACTAGGATAATCGTCTGGATATTATTAAGTGATTTCCCGAGAACATGAAGTGGGATTAGTATAGCTGGTAATTTGCCTGCTGATAATTCTGCAGTTGCTATCTGTAATTTCTCTAGTTCCTGTGTAATTTGCCGAGATTTCAGCAATTGAGGTGCAAGGACTTCTGTTGATTTCTGCGATTGTTTACGTGTATCGTTTTCAGTATCAAGGATTGTGTGTTCTAGGAGCATACTGGTTTTGGATTTTGATCGATAGCTGCTAACATGTTATTAAAACGTTGATTGAAGTGTCAGATATATGAGAAGAAATCACCTCCATGTCGAGCAAAAGCACTTCACGTTTTATTATTCTGTTTTGTCAACATATTTATGTGATTCGCTAATGTGGCAACATCTCCCGTAGTAGCTTGACCGAATAGGTTTTTACCTATTTTACCAATAAAAGGCAAAATTGCCCTTTCTGACATATTTGATGGTTGAAAAACACCTTCTGAAATGAACTCAATAATTAAGGAGATTGTTGTGTGATACTGCTTATTCATTAGAAAACCTATTGCATTTACTTGCAGGAGTAGGGGATTTATAAAACTATAATGTGCACTTTGAAGACAATATGGTATCGGGTCAATGGAAATGGTGTCTGGAAGCGGTATTTCAAAGGTGTGGATCCACTTATCAGGTGTACATTATACTGGTGAGAGAGACTGGAAGATAACTCTATAATTCAATTTTTGCTCAACTAGCGGCGACAAATATTCAGCTCGATGTGAGAGTCATATTCTTATAAAATGATAGTTGTTAAAAAAAACAATACAATTAAAACATACACTTTTTGCAATTTAATAATGGAAACATTAAATAAATCAATCGGTTTCGATAGCCTGAAACGGTTGGTACCGTTGCTGTTAATGATGATACAATAATAAAGTTATTAAAATTGAACGAGAACCATGCGCTTGGGGAAAAGTCTTAATTGACAATTTGTCACTATGTTTCAGAGTTTTGCAATGGATAAGGACGATAACGTTCCGGTTGGCTGGATACTATGTGTACTCTACAACGTCCGACAGGTGAGAAAATCACTTGATTATCCCCTGCAATGCTTATAATGTACATAGGACATCAAGGGCTGGGCATTTAATAAAAGAACAATAGAAACATGATGATGCCAATATTATTCACGAAACAACAAATGATGAAACAAAATGTTTCAGCTTCACATGTAAATCATTTTCTTATATCTACTAAAAAACGTAAATTTCCATCATTTGAGTACACATTTGGACATTTAGGTTTGATTGAATATTTCCCTTTTCTGTGAAAATGCGTTTACAATTGTATGACGAGAATGTCTAATTAAGACATCAGTAAAAGACGTTCGTAGATTATAATGAAACTTTTTGTCAGTAACTTTTTGTTTTAAATCCCCTATATCTACTATTTCAATGTGGTTTTTTTTAATAATTGCATTTTTTATACCATCAGATCTGAAAAAATGATTCAAACCTTCAAAATGAGATGCTACCGCAATATATTGGGCATCTCACACATTGGCCACGTAACCAACAAAGAAATCCACAACATGATCCAACGAGCCATCGGATCCTATGACGACCTCTTGATTGCTGTAGAAAAGCGCTAATTGAAGTTTTATGGTCATGTATCAAGATCACCTGGACTGGCAAAAGCAATCTTTTAAGGCATGGTGCGAGGGTGCACAAGAAGAGGTAGACAGAAAAACAGGTCGGAAGATAACAGTAAGGAGTGGACAGGCATGGAATTTGGACATTAATCAATGGTGGTATAGAACAGGAAAAGACGGAGAGAATTGGTTGTAAAGTCAACTGTGGTGCCCCAACGACCTCAGGTTAAGGGATAGATGATGATGAAGATGATGACGATGATGAGTATGAGGAAGAGGAGGAAATTATTGTTTTTTGACATATTTTCTTGAATAGATTAATATTGTTGAGTTAGGGTCTAGAATTATAGGGATGTCGAATTTGATAGCCTTCTGAACATATAGGTTTAAACTGAAGACATGAGTGGCAGTTCGTATACATGTACCGGTCAGCACAATTGTCTTGCTATTTCAGCATTCAAATATGCATTATGATGTCTTCAGAAACTTACAGTGTAGTTCAGTAAAGCGCTTTCACCTATACGTCAATATCTGCCAGATTTGGGTTCACAAACCATGCACACCCATGCTTAGTTCGTAATCAACACTCATTTATGCCCGTTTTCTCTCATAGTTACGTATATAGGTACGAGTGTAATGAAAGTTAAGTAACCTAGTTAACCAGATTTTATATCCCATCGTTAGTTTAGCTTTTAACCCTATTAATGTTTGTCATAGGATCATGGAGATATTTTAACAAGTAACGTTAATTTTCGAACAGAAACAAATCATACCAGGCATAGTCAGCGACAAATTGCATGTAAATAAGCTAGTTTAAATAAGTTAATATTTGAAAACTACATGTGGTTTGGATACTTTTTAAGAATTCTTCTTTACCGACACTTACATATTACTTCATAATATCCTTATAAAATACAGTGTAGAGTATAACGAGTCCAATAATTTCAGAACTTCGCAACCTTGGCAATAAAATATTTATATTAAAAAGTGAATTCTACCAGTTTATTCATTTCTTGCTTAACAAAAATCTCATTATTTTTTTTAAAAAAAAAACACACCAAAAAATACCGCAAATTGAATTTGAAGTAGTACCGTGTTGATCACTGTGTTTTGTACTTTTCGCAAGGTTAGATTTTTATGGGAAAAAAGTTTCCAGAATTCCCTTGCTGGTATTCCTAGTTATTTAAACAAAAACTTCTTATATTTACCTACTTGTTCAAAGAACTTTTAAAGTCAGGTAGGTAAAACGCCATTTTCACAACATTCATTTACGATCATGATTAAAGTCACGTACACGATATAAATTATATATACATAATACAGGTAATATTAAGTCTTTGGATGTCGCAAAAACAGCATAATAAAAGTACAGTGTAATAAACATTGAATTCTCTCCCCGTCTACAGCAATCCTCTAAGTAGACACTAGAAGGGAATGGTTGACTCTGGATTATTGACCAACGAGTCTCGATGACCTTGGCTTTTGATCAAGGTAGGTAAATTTGCATTGCAGAAAATATCTTTAATAACTGAAAACATGACCGTAACCTTTGACTATTAAACCGAAAGGTCGATTTATTTTTTTATTATTCATTACCATTCCTGCACGCCATCAGCAAAATGTGGTCAAGAAACGTATTTTAGAAAAGAAGTTATTTTGCAAACAAAGAGGAAACTCCATTAGTTTGATCAATAGACCTCTTCCATATCGACAGTGCAACTTCCTTTGTAAGCCTTGATCAAGGTACGCAGTTTAAAGCTAACGTTATATTGCAAACAATAAAACAAATCTTCTTTCAGTCATGGTGACCTTGATACATTTAACTCCAAAATCAGTAGGCTTTATCTAACCAAAATTGAAAGTCATGTACAAACTTTGGTAAAGCTAGTATGGTGGCGAAATTAAATTTATGTGCAAAAAACGATGTCCACTGTTTGGCAGAACTGAACTTGATCTTTGACATTTACACCTCAAAATCGATAGACCCTTACACTAAGTGTATGTCTACATTTTTTGTTCTGTGTCTGAAATGTAGAACCAATGTTATTCAATTGTTTTCGTCTAGCTGAGAAAGAAACCTTGGAATAATTTTGCCGCCATTTTGAACTATATTTCGGAACTCATTTTGTTAACATACCACAGTATGGCGGCTTAAGGAGACAGTGTCATGATCACAAGATTGTCGGCCTTTTCTGTCGGATAATATGCGGTGCACTCTGACAAATACTAACACCAAACCAGTCAAATGTATCTAGATTCCTACAACTACATCTGAGATTGTTCCGATTGAATGTTATTATATGAAGAAAAAAATCTTTCTGTCAAAGTGTATCATGACTTTTGATCTTTTAATCCCAAAATAGATAGGCTTCTTTTAGACCCCCAATGCAAGCCGACCACAAGTTTTGGTCCAGGTCGTCACGGAGTATTAATGTTGTTGTACATAAATAATTTCTCTTCCTTCAATTAGTGTTCGTGACCAAATTTATGTTTCTTTCTTACACCCTGTGCAAGCCAACCATAAATTTTTGAGACAATAAATGAAAGATAACTGGAGTTATTGTGCAGAAACAAAATGGAAATAAGGCGACGGACGGACATTACGCTTTGGTAGGCGTATAAAAATCACATGAATTGGAAAACATGGATTTCTGTCAAGTTTATATTAGTAAAGCATATTTGATTTTAGCTTAGCATATTTTGTTGAAAATGACAGATTAGCTGAAATAAACTATGGCCGGATGCAAGTTTGACCAAGAGACGATTAAATTTTATTGAAATGAAATTGAGGACTGAAATTGTCTCTGCTAGTGACCTTACTGAAAAAGTGGCTGCTAACTGTTAAGAATAATAAAATATTCCACGATAAATAAACTAAGGAAACATAATCAAATGAAAGTGTTTGATCGCATGATACTTTTGCATTGTATACATAGGCACAATAAGCGCAGAACAGAACAAATTTAATTTGTTAGTGAAACATATCGTTCAAAAACTGAATTTAGACATATTAAAGGTAATAGCCCTTGACTTAATGGTCCGTCATAAAGTCAGAAGATTCACTGTAATGAAGAAAGATATTTGAACGTGTTCTATTACATATAAAGAGTTAACTGGCCGGCCAGTGGCATTTCCGACCAATTATTTTATTGATTTGTTATGATATGAGTAAAATCATGCAATGACTTCATGACCAATATTTACACTGAATATAGGAAACCCTCTCACATCCTCTCCCTTTTGTCGCTCATCGACGAGGGAATGACTTCATCATTCAATGCTTGCGTATGACGAAAAATTGTCTAGCTACGGGGTTGGCTGGGTACAGTATTATTAAAATTTCCACTATACCAAAACACTTAGATTTTAAGAAAAATAATTTAATATTTGAACCCATAGCATAAAATCATGACATGGCGAATGCGACGTCAATATAAAAATCAGCCAGTCAGTCGGTATTGGATGATGGATGCATAATATGTGGTAGAAAGGATTGCAGCTGAATGGAAGTATCCAGTGATTTTGTGATAAGTCAAGTGACGAATCTAAAAGCAGCCAAAGATCTGGTCAAAGACGTCGTAGAGGATGAAGTGGAAAGGTCTGAGTATGTTAAAGTGGGTAAATTGAAGGAGGCTTTTGATAGTGTGACATAAGTAGGGTATTTGCTTTAGAAGAAAAAGAATTTAGCAGATTGGTCTTACCTGTCACTCAGGAGTGTGAAGTGTGAATTATAAAAATTAAATCAGCAGAACAAATGGTTAGAAAGGTGATGGAAGACGAGGTGAAGGAGATAAAAGTTACCTGGGCTAAGGATAGAAATGGGATAGAAAAAAAGAAAAAAGTGGCTGTTGACAGACTCAATGAAAATTAGATAAAGGTGCAGGAAAGGTTCAGAGCAATGGAACATCCTGACTGAATATCACATGATGAAAAGAAGAATAAGAAAGAAATAATAGCGAAAGTAATGAGATGTTGGAAGAAGAAGAAGAAGAAGAATAAGAATAAGAATAAGAAGAAGAAGAAGAAGAAGAAGAAGAAGAAGAAGAAGAAGAAGAAGAAGAAGAAGAAGAACCCAAAAGCTATTTTCTGGGTCACTCGTATGTATCAACAAGATGTCTATTCTCTCTTGCCTAAAATATTTTAGTCGATCATATAGTTGTTTATTTGTGTAATAGATCTATGTCTCTATACATGTCTCTACCTAGTTTGTCCCTACCTAGAGTAGCGCGTATTTAGGTCAGCCACTTGCAACACTGTTACAAACTGCTCCGCCCGATTAGAGTCAGCCACTTGCAACATTGTTGCCATTGTTTTTCCCAGTATCCAGTACCGTGACGTTACCCCTATCCAATTCCCCTTGTCGCTTTATAAACCTAATCCCTTGTTATGTTAAATTCCCCTTGTCACTATACAGACCCCAGCATGATAGATTTCCCATTGTCGCCAAAGTGAAAATACCTAAATTGAACATTAAGTCACCATTGTCGCTATTTCGCCTCACTTACTACTCTCATCCTTTCTAATTCAAAAATGGACAATTGTCACAACTGTCCTAGGTACCTTCTTGATCACATATCGCGACATAAAACGGCTTATCGTAAGGGTCCTTTTGGTTCTGGCAAAACTGCACGCGCGTTAAGCTTGCTTAGGGATTCAGATATGGTAGTGATAACCCGAACTCACCGAAGTGAAGTAATTCCAGAAATGACTATTGATGATTTTTGGAACATAAGGCGACCTACTGACCTGATAGTTGCATCCAGGAAAAATAGTTCATGATTCACTTGAAAGGAAATTATTCTCAATTCAGAAAAGAAATTCCGTATCTACCAGTCCCATTATGTTATCGCCCAGCATATACCCGTCTACAGAATACTGACGTTAAGAATCCAGGGTCTGCGAAGAAATATAAACTCGTTCTTAATGATATTGCTGTTGTCACTGTGGATGTTGTTGAGAATGCTTTAGTAGATCCATCATGGGATTGGATTCTAGGATATGCAATAACCATTCATTCGTCATACGGTCTAACAATCAATGATACTAATTTTGGATAGTTGATGATCATCTAAAATGGTCAAAATGTAGTGTATCGATAATTACAAATATGCCTCAACTATAAGGGATAGTTTATACTGTGGAATATAATCAGACTCAGAAAACCAACAAAATTAGCTGTTTATCAACGAAATGACAGAAAGCATAAACGCAAGTTTGATCTTGACTTTGAATTTATCATGACGCTGAAGCAAAGAAACAATTGCTGAGCTTACTGGTACACTATAATGCTGTGGCAATATTCTCCTAATGACCGACAACAATTAACAGTGGACAGAATCGATTGTAATGTCGGTCACACACGTGAAAATGTGATGCTGACATGCTCTGAATGAAACCGACGTAAGGGCTCTAGTGCTTTGATTTGCAAACGAATCCATGCTGGTGGTATTTGTGTATTTTCAGGAATTTCTTGTGACTGTTCATCGACAAATATACGCTGAGGAGCCGTAGACGCTATCCTGTAGATTGCAGGCCTGCCTGTGGATCTTACCACAATGGAAATTGTATGTGTGGTTAGACTCCAAATATGATCAGCTCCTCATTTTTACCACATTTACGTTCGCATGGCTCATATAAATACTTGACCGTCACGTTACCAAGTAATGGTTGTTATGAAGAAGAGTCAAGTTCCTTAAATGGTATGTGTGTCTTGGAGATTGCATTGATAAGTTTCAGAGAAATTCCGTGCATAACTTCGTTGTTTTAAGTAGCAATCACACTCTGTATTTTTGCAACCCATTCACAAGATCTCGTGTCTGTGGACATTTTCTGAGCACACTGATATCCAAATAATCACTCAGCAATTGTTCGATTAAATTGCTCAATGATTTCCTGATCGCAATGTAATGCGATGTGTCCTCGTCTAAGTTTTACCTTATGTTGTTTCATCAGCTATATTACTGCACCATTACATTATTTGCCAGGATCAACCTATAATAACTGTGCTCATTGTAAGGGTCCACGTTGATAAATTCGTTCAAATGCGGCTAAACTTCAGTTGCTGTTTTAGTTGATAATAGTTCAGCTTCTTTGAATCTACTAGCAATGTCGACAACCATCAACGAGTATTTCCATGTGCGTTTTTGACGTTTACCTTTGAAAATGATAGGGTCATGGGGTAAAAACAAAATATCTGCTTGATTAACTTTGTTAGGAGTGCTATTATCGGTACTGAATCTTTTTTAGGTGGAGGTAGATAAATTTGCCATAGCTAACCAATCTAATGCAACACCACTAGAGACACCTACTGCATAAGTAAATTCACTAATCGCTACTCTACCCCTCCAGTATCTTCAAAGACGATAATCAACTGACTCCATTATTAATAAATATCGGATAATTAATTGCCCACCCCTATGGCTAACTTTCACTTCTTGCTGATCTTCTCAGCCATTTGGCGAGCGAGTATCTTACAGATTTAATTTTATAGAATTCAATGTGTGAATAAGTTCACATCTGCAATATGTCGTTGTTGTAGAAATTGGTTTTTATACGCGACATAGTAAACCTGGCACGCTTTTTTGATCAATCGCATTCACTGGATGTTTAATTGTTTTTTATCATCGAGTCTAAAATCAAGTCGAGTTCCAGGACCAAAATAATTTTATTGCAAATTTAATTTTTTTGTACCACATTAGACGCAAATACCTGTAAGTAAACGTCGACGATTCTGCGTCGTCGTTGATTTTAATCAACTGGCATCAGACACGTTTTTGCATCATAAATTTATCATATTTGCACAACATGAATGTGAATGACTTCTTAGCAGCGCGAGAGTAAGAGCCAGTTAAGCATCATCCAGCATTGCTAAACTCTATTCGTGCCATTATCATTGGTCCATCTGGGTCTGGTAGAATTCAGTTGCAACTCAACCTGATAATGAGATCACTCCCATGGAGAAAATTTTATTTAGTCGCACCATCTGCAGATGACCAACGACACTGTAATGGTCTTAATGAATTTAACAAAAATTTAAAGAATGATTATGATGATAATAATGTTATTAAATTTATCACCGACATCGATTATCCATCAGTTGATGATCTTGACGGGGATATCAAACTTCTAGTGGTATACAATATTGTTCTCGACAAAAATAACAAATCCAGCCAGAAAATTTTTACGAGGCAGGCACAAAAAACTGACGTCATTTACGTCACGTAACGATACGTTCAGATTCATACAGTGATAAGAAAAAACAGTATTTAGTGCTATTTTTTGTGGCGTTGATACACTACGCTGCGAAACATCTACCAGACCTTGTGTCCTGGTGACATGGATATAATCAAGTTTTTATATATAAAAACTTCTTTGCTAATACCCAGAAAACCCCATATGGATTTGTTAAACTAAATTTGCATGATCTTATGACACAATTTTGCATTGGTCTCGATACAATCTTTGGTCGAGAGACCTGTTACCTCACGGCACTACTGTTTTACCGCCAGGATGAGGACCAACACGGATGTCTTCAGTCATGAACGATGACGTCCAAAGCAATTTGGCACACTATGTTAATATTGAAGGGACAGACTGTTGACCAACTGACGTGTTAGAGGTCTCGCTTTATATTTGCAATCTTATATTTCATCTTTGCTTTGCGCGATGATTTCACAAATGGGATTTTCCTCATAATGGTCAGTATGGTCCACTCCCCTGTATTCGGCCTCCCTTCACCTTTCATAGCCAATTTTTGTGTAGCCTTATTTCACGAAATGAGGTCTACAATGCAGTGGCGTCACTAGGATTGTCGTCACTAGGGTTGGTGTCACCCAGTGAGTTTACTCATGGTGTCACCATCATAGACCTCCTTTCTGCACAAAAAAAAAAAATTACAGACAGTGATTTTGGTGTCATCACCGCTGATGGTGCCATCCGGTGCGGTCCGCACCCCCGAGTGACACCTTTGCTCTAATATTTTGGTATGTTTACCTTCCCCACTGTTTGCCTTTACATACATACATACATACATACATACATACATACATACATACATACATGCATGCATGCATGCATGCATGCATGCATGCATGCATGCATGCATACATACATACATACATACATACATACATACATACATACATACATACATACATACATACATACATACATACATACATACATACATACATACATACATACATACATACATACATACATACATACATACATACATACATACATCGCATTGGTCACCCTTTACTGTCTATAATTTTTTTAATTTTTTTTTTGCAGAAACGAGGTCCATGAGGGTGACACCGTGAGTTACTTTTTTGCCACCAGGGTGAGGACAAACAGATGTCGCCGGTCATGAGAACGATCTGACACGCCATGTCAAGCGGGGGGTGGGGATCATGAAGTGTTAGAGGCCTTGCTTTATCTTTATTATCTTATATGTCATGTTTTGGTTGGAGCGTTAATATCAAAGATAGGATTTTCCACATAGTGGTCAGGATCCCCCATCCAGCATGCCTTCGATCTCCCCTCCTATTTCATAGTCAATTTTTTACAACCTTATTTTCACGAAATGAGATCTCTAATGCAGTGGCGACACTAGAGTTGGTGTCAACCAGTGAGGTAACTGACAGTGTCACCCCCATGGACCTCCTTCCTGCATAATAATTAATTTTTTTTTAATATCGTCATGCTACTGTCACCCCTTTTGATTGTGTCACCCGGTGTGGTACGTACCCTACCCACCCCCGCATCCCTTAGTGACACCACTGCACTATTATTTGGTCCGTTCCCTGATACTTGCCGTTACATACATACATACATACATACATACATACATACATACATACATACATACATACATACATACATACATACATACATACATACATACATACATACATACATACATACCTCAACAGTAAATACTGTTACAAACTGATAACCCTGTGATTTATTTTGATTGTACAGTACTTTTTGGGTGAAATGAGAAAACACTATATACAATATATTTTAGCGTTATTTAATTTTTATTGTTACAGTTAGCGACATTACATTTTAAAAAACAAGTACACTCATACATACATACATGCATGCATGCAGGCACGCACGCAAACACATACATACATACATACATACATACATACATACATACATACATACATACATACATACATACATACATACATACATACATACATACATACATACATACATACATACATACATACATACATACATACATACATACACTCATACATACATACATGCATGCATGCAGGCACGCACGCAAACACATACATACATACATACATACATACATACATACATACATACATACATACATACATACATACATACATACATACATACATACATACATACATACATACATACATACATACATACATACATACATACATACATACATACATACATACATACATACATACAGTAACAGTAAAAGCACTGTTTTCGTCACCCAATAAATAGGACCAAAAAAAAGAAATACATGAAATAAGCGAGCGGATAATGTGTAAATGATGAAGGTGCGAAGCAAATGAACCAAGAATGAATTTTTACTGATATTGTGTCATTCTCGCAAACCAACAATTCGCTCTTCAGGTTTTACAATACTTTCATTGTCTTGTAATTTCATGTTATCAGTCGCATATTATTCTTCATATTATATTTCTCATTATATAACTTTTATGCTAAATTTTCACTGGTACTTTTTTCGCAAAAGACTAATTAACCGTGAGCAGTTTTTGTGACATCAGTAATCGAGTATACGTTCCATTATTCATTACATTGTAGATACGGACCTACAGGTTGCTTTGTGCTAAACAGTACTGAGTAGACAAAAAAAGCAATAGATCAAAACAACAGCTTATTGCAACCACTGTCATTGTATTTTAATTGTACATCTAGGTTATCTTATTAAAATTATCATACCAATAAGTTATCATGTAATCTGTGTATATATGATTTTTATGTAAAATCAACATAATAAAATTATATCATTGTTTTCTTTTAAACAGCCTCAAAATATTTTTCTCGAATAATTCTTTTGGACTTGTACGCTTCAGCATAAGAAATTGAGTCACTTGTGTTGTGTACAAGTCGTTTTCCTTAACTCCAATTATTTTGGTCTGTATTTGCATTTGACGCAAATAATTACATCGCTTCAAAATAACATTATAATATTTTTATTTAACTCTCTCACACACACACGCGCGCTAACGCGTAGTCCCTGGTATACAGATCACTCACATCTCAGCTCTACCTATTTGGGTTCGAGTCTCGGTTCGACCAGCATAATATACTTACCAGTATTTTCTCGTGTTTCGCTGGTACTTCCATGGTTTTCCCGGGTTCTTCCCCCCACCAAATACTCTCTCTCTCTCTCTCTCTCTCTCTCTCTCTCTCTCTCTCTCTCTCTCTCTCTCTCTCTCTCACACACACACACACACACACAAATGCACACACACACAAATGCACACACACATACCGTACCGTGGCCGAGAGATTACAGCATTAAAGATCAAAAAGACATACAATTGTATGTGTAATTATTTTTCTCAACCACGGTAATGCCAGTTCAAAAGCGAAAGTTACAAACTTACATCAACACATTCTGCCTTTTATTATTTAAAGCGAAAACCGATTACCATCAATTCTTTGCAATAATACAGTTTTCTGTTAAGGAAGTGACCATTGATGTTATTTAAAACTCGGTGTACCACAACAATGTAGCACAATGGAAACATGCACATGTTTGTGATACTTTTGAGTTGTAAACACCATCACGAGCATAGTTTAAAAAAAGTGTACATGTACAATTTGTTATCTTGTATTGCCATCTTTCGACCCCTATTTGCCATCATATAAGTATCATTTAAATCAGCATTACGTGTCTAATTTATTATCATTCTCAACCAATCTAGCGATTATGGTCAAGAACGCGGGTTTCATTCAAGGTATATAACTTGTACCTGTATGTTCTAGCTTCAACCAGCTTACTTCCCCTAAAAAATACGACAGTCCTGCTTCACAAATATTGCAACCCGTTCTTGAACCCTGCTGTTACATAACAAAAATCTGTCAACTGTTTGAACCCCGGTCATATTAAAGCAGGAGCGGTCGTCATATAGAGATCTAGAAAGTCCTGATATTTTTGCTGTATCAGAATTATCTGATAAAATTTGCTGAAATCACATACCAAAGAGCAGTAAAATGTCTTCTGCAGGAAAAAAGGTATATATAACCAGGCGTGTACCACAACCGGGCTTCGACATACTAAAAAATGCCGGTTGTGAAATATCTATCTGGGACAGCGACGAGGCAATACCAAAGGAAGAACTACTTAATAATGTTCCTGGAATTGATGGATTATTCTGTATGCTCACAGATCCCATTGATGTGGAGATTCTGAATGCTGCGGGTTTGTATACGTCTGCTTAAATTGCAATGTATGTACTAAATAATCAGTAAAGGTTCCTCTCCTTGCTTACATTTGGGAATGATATTTTTTTATTTTTAAGCACTGAAATCATTAGTAATACGAAAATATAAAATTATTTTCACATTCTGTAAATGTTTTATAAAGGGGTTTTATGTTGTAAATCACATGTGCGATTTTTACGTATCGTCGACGAGGTTCTAACTTCGTCCACGCCCTTGATTCGTACGCTATGTTTCTCGCGATATCACGCGCTTGTTTTGAGATCTGATGTGGTCAGCTGGGTCGGTTACGTTTCATTGACCGTTGCAGTAAGTAGTGTCGAAGTGACAAATATTTATGATAGCAAAGATAATGCGAATTAATTTTTTTTGTGACATATCATGTGACGATTAATAGATTTAATGGAAGTCTATACAGAATGAAATAAATTAATATTGAGGAAAAAATCTTTGTTATGAAATAGCATGAAACAAAATCTTTTAGAAATCACTACATCATTAAATACGATAATCTTGTCGAAGGCTTTAAAGAACAACTAATGTATAGTATTTTGTGTTCCTATTTCACTACGGTTCGTTGCTAGGGATTGACCTCCGCGGTTTAATTTACCCAGTGTGGATAGATAGAAAGAAGAATGCAGATCACTAAACGAGTATATTGAAGAAATAAACACAACGAGCCCCCTTTCAATGAACAAATATAAAATTTAATCAGTTTATCAACAGAATTTACAATGAAAAGAAATCAATTACTTGGTTACAAAAGAAGGAAAATTGTACTAACATGTACTCAAATAAAAAGACAATACAAATTTCTTTAACTGCTAAAATTACTTTCGACGTTGAATTACTATCTTCATTGCCAACGAGATGTGACCTTTGAGTGCATGATGAGAGACTTCATCAACTCTTTTATGCGGACATCATGACTTCCGTTCGTCCCTGCTCTGCCGATCTTTGTCTAGCTGTTTCGTCTTGGACTCTTGTCCGTCAAACTCTGATTTAACAATCGTCTCTGGACCTAGATTTCGGCTTAGAATTTGCTCTGGTCCTGTGATTGGTTCAGGGATTTCTCATGTGAATCCAGGAAGCTGTTTCCTTTTGCCGTTTTCTTTATTCGTTTCCACGAACCTCACGTATAGTCCGTCTCCTAACTGAGACAACTATCTGGCCCCTTACTCAATAACGAAAATGTACTTTTTACGAGTTCAAATGTAGAGTTTGTCTACTCGCTGAGATAAAACTCCCGCTTTACTGCCTAATCACGAGATAACGTCTTTCACACTTCTACCGGAGTTATTTAACTTTCCTCGCGAAAGATTGAAGACTGAAGAATTTTCCTAAAGTAAAACCTTTAATTTCTTACAGAGTTACGCCCATAAATCCATATTAACCAATTGGAATAGACTGTATACTAAATCTGTTCCGTAGAATTTTTGGATTGACAAGACAACTAAACAACTAATCATGCCGTAATTAACGTTCCTTTGAACAATCAGTTATGGCAAGCTGCCCCCTTTAACCGGTCGATTTTGGGAAAGGGTCTTATGTCATTCTCTGGTACCATAGCGTATGACTCGGTCAATTTACGTCGGCTAGAACGAATTCCCTTTTGACGTTCAGAGATAAAATGAAAATTATCATCTAACTATCTCTGGCCCTTTCTACTTTATTTAAGTTGACTTTGATACAATACCTTTAACCAATGCTTCTAAGAGTTTCCAAAATTCGACACATCACAGTGTGTGTGTGTGTGTGTGTGTGTGTGTGTGTGTGTGTGTGTGTGTGTGTGTGTGTGTGGTCATAACTAAATTTTTTGAACCATGGCATGTTGATAATTATTTGTGTGTGTGTGTGTGTGTGTGTGAGAGAGAGAGAGAGAGAGAGAGAGAGAGAGAGAGAGAGAGAGAGAGAGAGAGAGAGAGAGAGAGAGAGAGAGAGAGAGATCATAGCTGCAGATATACGGGTAGAAAAATTTTACACGAATGAAGAATGAAGACTTTTATGATGAAATTTATAAATTATCCATTAATTTGAAATTACTGCAAAATGTCCTAAGCATTTTGCTAAATTAAATTAGTGCAATACAGACATAAATTACAAAAAAAAACACGAATATTATCGATGATTCAGTTGTTTCATAACTCCAAATTTCCATGGTAATTTTTAATCCTTTTTCCCTCTACAACTGCAGATAAACATGTTCAATACCTTTACTACCAAACTATATCTTTGAATGAAATAAACCATTTTAATTTTAGTTGGGTTTTATTCATATCGACACTTATTGAACTCTACATAGGTGATGTTAGATAAATCGCATTATGTTGTATTATGTAATAACCAGGTCAAACTTCAATGTGCGAAGGACTTTATATTTGTTTTGTAGACGGGTGGATAGGACCCAGTCTTATTATATATAAAGTGTAAGCTTTCAACACTTTACACGGACTATAGATATCACTAATCCAAGTCTTTTGCATATAAGTCAGCCTGCACAGTCCGCTCTTCAACACTAATTTTTAAAAAAATAATCAACCGCTTCATAGAGAAAAAATTCATAAATTAAGTTAATGTGTCACCAAATTAAGATGATGTCGGCTTCTACGCATAATTCTGGATTTGGGATAAAGTTGTAGTCGGCTTCTAAGCACGTTTCTGGATTCGGGATTAAGATACGGAAAATATCAAGGCAAAACAATAAGCATAGCAAGTGAAATGGACTTAAGACTGGACTCTAATTTGGACATGTAGCTTATAATAAAGGACTTTTAAAAACAAAACAGCAAAGATGAAAAGAGAAGAGAAAGTTTGATCGCCTTACTTGAGACAAATATATGCTGACAAGTGCCCCATAGATCCTAAGACAATCCAAAAGCACCTGCACTACATCCCTTACAAGCACAAAAGCATCAGGAGAAGCAGTGATTATTCCCATCTGGGTTTTCTTTCAACAGCTTCAAAAAAATTTTCTCGAACAATTCTTTTGGACTTTTACGCTTCAGCATAAGAATTTTAGTCACTTATGTTGTGTACAAGCCTTTTTTCTTAACTCCTATTATTTTAGTCTGAATTCGCACACACACACACACACACACACACACACACACACACACTAACGCGCAGTCCCTGGTATGCAGATCACTTACATCTCAGCTCTACCTACTTGGGTTCGAGTCTCAGTTCGACCAGCATAATATACTTGCCAGTATTTTCGCGTGTTTCGCTGGTACTTCAATGGTTTTCCCGGTTCTTCCCCCCACCGAATACTCTCTCTCTCTCTCTCTCTCTCTCTCTCTCTCTCTCTCTCTCTCTCTCTCTCTCTCTCTCTCTCTCTCTCTCTCTCTCTCTCTCTCTCTCTCTCTCTCTCTCTCACACACACACACACACACAGAGTGGCCGAGAGATTATAGCATCAAAGTGACATACATCTTTTGCATGTGTAATTTTTTTTTCTCAACCACGACAATGCCAGTTCAAAAGAGAAAGTTACAAACATACATCAACACTTTCTGCTTTTTGTTATTTAAAGCGAAAACCAATTACCATCAATCTTTTTGCAATTAATACAGCTTTATGTTAAGGAAGTGAGCATTGATGTTATTTAAAACTCAGTGTAACACAACTCTGTAGCACAATAGAAACATGCACTTATTTGTGTTACTATTAGGTTGTAAACACTATCATTAACAGTTTCGATAAAGGTGTACATGTTTGTTTGTTGTTTTGGGGGGGGTTGTATTGCCATCTTTCGACCGCTATTTGACATCATATAACTATCATATAAATCAGCATTACGTTTCTAATTTATTATCATTCTCAACCAATCTAGCGATTATGGTCAAGAACGCGGGTTTCATTCAAGGTATATAACTTGTGCAAGTATCTTCTAGCTTCAATCCGATTACTTCCCCTAAAAAATACGATAGTTCTGCACAAATATCACAACCCCTTCTTGAACCCTTCAGTTATATAACAAAAATCTGCTTAACTGTTTGAACCCCGGTCATATTAAAGCAGGAGCGGTCGTCATATAGAGATCTAGAAAGTCCTGATATTTTTGCTGTATCAGAATTATCTGATAAAATTTACTGAAATCACATACCAAAGAGCAGTATAAAATGTTTTCTGCAGGAAAAAAGGTATATATAACCAGGCGTATACCACAACCGGGCTTCGACATACTAAAAAATGCCGGTTGTGAAATATCTATCTGGGACAGCGACGAGGCAATACCAAAGGAAGAACTACTTAATAATGTTCCTGGAATTGATGGATTATTCTGTATGCTCACAGATCCCATTGATGTGGAGATTCTGAATGCTGCGGGTTTGTATACGTCTGCTTAAATTGCAATGTATGTACTAAATTATCAGCATGGGTTCCTCTCCTTGCTTACATTTGGGAATGATATTTTTTTAAGCTCTGAAATCATTAGTAATACGAAAATATAAAATTATTTACACATTATGTAACTGTTTTATAAAGGGGTTTTATGTTGCAAATACCCTCTGGCACCCCTTTATCTGTACAGGCTGAACCACTTGTGCGATTTTTACGTGTCGTCGACGAGGTTCTAACTTCGTCCACGCCCTTGATTCGTACGCTATTCTTCTCGCGATATCACGCGCTGGTTTTGAGATCTGATGTGGTCAGCTGGGTCGGTTACGTTTCTTTGACCGTTACTGTAATTAATAAAGAAGTGACAAATATTTATTATAGCAAAGAGAATGTGAAATTTTTTTAATTTTTTTTCTATAACATACAATTTTTATATCTTGTGAAGATTAATGGATTTATTGGATTGTTGTTGTGCTTAACGCCATTTTTCACCGGAAAGAACGACTGACCCACGAGAAGCTACTGGCAAACTTTCTCACCTATCCACATTGGCGAAATCTTAGACTCGAACCCACGCAGACAGAGGTGAGATGGCAGGGATCCGAAAGGGAGAGCGCTTTAGACCACTTGGCCACTAGGGGCCACCTATATTTAACGGAAGACTATATAGAATGATATATTTTAATATTGAGGGAAAACATCTTTTCTTATTTAAAAAATGCATGGAATAAAATCATTTAGAAACACTACATCATTAAATTTTTATATTTTTTTCGAAGGCTTGAAAGAAAAAAATATGACAATATTCGTCATATTTATTTTCTTTGATATTTTTCTTATCAATATTTATTAGTCTTTCATTGTAGAAATAATCAAATATGTTAAGATACAAATATTATTAATACGTGGTTTTTGTTGTTGTTGTTCGGAGCTTAACGCCATTTCTCAGCACACGATAGGCTGCCAGTATTAATAGTGGAAAATGAAACCGGGAAATCCACGGAAAGAACCACTGACCTACGAGGAGCTACTGGCAAGCTTTCTCACCTATCCACATTCGCCGAATCTTAGACCCGAATTCACGCAGACAGAGGTGACATGGCAGTGTTCCGTAACGGAGTGACCCGTAGACCACTGGGCCACTCTGGGCCTCCGTGGTTATTGTAATCGATTGATATAAATCTCGATATTCCAATCTTAGTAGTATTTCTGGAATAGACAAAGTCTGACACACTTGGAAAAATGGTAGCTAGCAAAGAATTTGGAGAGTTTATAAACATTTGTCCAATTAGAAGAAATTATGCAGAAAAAATAGTAGAACACTTTTTATGGCGCATTCAGTAGTTCCACACAATATTATAAGCGGTACAATTCACGTTAAGGGCACGAGCCATGGCAGGTTGTGGATATGGGTGGTGGTGGTGGGGTGGAGGTCATAACTGAAGTCATATGAACTAAGGCAGGTTCTTGATGATGATTATAATGATGTGTGTGTGGTCATAACTAGAGATTTATGAGCAATGGCAGGTTGTTAATGATTGTTGTTGTTGATGATGATGATGATGTGTGTGTGTATGTGTGTGTGATCATAACTAAAGATTTTTTAGCCATGGCATGTTGTTACTGAGTGTGTGTGTGTGTGTGTGTGTGTGTGTGTGTGTGTGTGTGTGAGAGAGAGAGAGAGAGAGAGGTCATAGCTGCAGATATATCAGTGCATTTTGCACAAGTGAAGACTTTTGCTTGAGACAAATATATGCTGACAAGTACCCCATAGATCCAAAGTCAATCCCAAAGCACCTGCACTATTACATCCCATACAAGCACAAAAGCATCAGGAGAAGCAGTGATCATTCCCATCTGAAAGGAAAGGGTCAATAATTGAAATCATATAGGTGTATGTAATTTATGTTATCCTTCCATGTGAAACAAGAAAACAAGAAATAAAAACCAAGTCAATTTTTCAAACCTTTTAAACATTACGCAAGAATTTATTATATAACTCGCTTGTGCTTATTGCATCAGGATTTTGTATTGATCTAATATTTCAAACTAAATCGTTATATTCGTTTCGTAAATTAACACTGAAAGTATACGAGATTTTGTTTCTTGAACTGGCTCATATGATATAAGGGATAATTCGATGAGCTAGAAAATTTGTAGTATTTTGTATTCCTATGCCATATTATCCTTGTAATGTAAAGTAGTTAATGTATGCGCGAATTAGCATATATTCAGATAAAGTATCCGACAATAAATTATTCATTAAAACGAGAACCTGATTTTTATATGTAGCAGAGAACGAAGTGTTTGAATTTTGTTCAGTCAGATGAAATAATGCTGCATAGTTTGTGTTCACCGGAAATGTATGTGGAATAACCTTCCGTGAACATGTCAATATGACCCCATAATGTTCTGTGTTTGCCTGAGAAAGGGACACAGTGTTGACTTATAAAAAAGAAATGGACAGTAGGTGACCAATGTAGATTGAAATATTTGGCCATGTCCTAGGAAATTCCAAAAGAAACGCCTTGACAAAAATCAATAGAATGTATTGGAAGTCGATCAAGAATTATGCATGAGATTACTTATACAAAAGGTAATGCAAAGAAAAATCTACGAAAAATTTCAAGAGAAAACCAATTGTTCCATAAGGGTTACATAATGATAACATGAAAGTGAGAATGAACACCTGTGAGGTAATTACTTAAAATTACTAAACCAAGATTTTCCTATATGATGCAATGTAGTCTACAACAATAAAGTCCATTCCTTGAACATGATAGTGTTCTGAATCCTGATTTATGGTATGTTTTACTAGAACCAGATGGTTGCCTTTTATACATGATATATTATGAGCTATATCTGAAACATAACATAATTCGCCAAAGTCGTCCACATGTGGTTCAGATAACAAATAACGTATTTTTCAGAATGTATGACAGTATTGCAGCTCACGCTTCTAATTCCAAGCCATGATGCCATATCACTCTATCATAGCCATATTTAAAGAAAGCTTCATTCTCCTTCGCAAGCATATTGTAATATTTCACGAGGAATTTACAGATTTTAAATATAAAAAGTCTGTCATTATCTGATTCAAAATGTTAAATGTCCGTTTGTTTCACTAAATCACTGTTTATAATTGATAAAAGACAGTTATGTGTACATGTATCTCTGTTTACACGACGAAACTGTTGTTCCTTATAGGTATAAAGGTACTAGTTGCTTTTCCGTTTACCACAATGTTGACAGTCGGTGAAATAAAATACCTTCAGTCCGGCTTCATCATACGTGTCACAGTGTCATGAAATCAATCTTGGACAGTTTGACGGCCACATAATCATGTAGTTGACAACACTTAAGAGAGATAACCGTACTAGTAGTACAGAGGCGTAAGAATTATCCATCAAAATTTTCACCTCATGATTTGTGACTCATCCCACCTGACCTTCTTCCCTTTTCGGACATGCGCATTTGTCTTATAAACGCTCACCCTTTCAAAAAAGAGATCCAGCTGTTTGATACCTTGGACTATAATTTGACAACTATAGTATCGTTTGTAGCCTAATCTATTTTTATTTTGTTTTTCCCTCTGGTCACGCTTTTGGAATTTGAAATCGTTGTATTTCGAATTAAATTGTTTTTAATCTACGTCAATGTTATTATTTGGTGTGAAAGCATCCTTACTTCGTAAGGGAAAGTTGAATTATGACTTATGCTTTTACTTCAGAAAAATAAAAATGGAAAGTCATTTTGAAATGGTGTTTATTCAAAACAATTTCATTGGTGTATAATTTGTTCTACATGAAAACGATGCAAGCTGATCCACAATTTGGACACCATGGTGGCCATCTTGAACAAATAGTATCTATATTCATTCCAGACGGATGGCCGCATCAAGATCACGTTTTCACAAATAGAAATATTGTGATACATTGGTGATTCTAAATGAAAGTGTTCTAATAATACATCAAATATGACAGCCATGACAGCATCTTGAAAATCTTTGTGTCACTACTCTCACCGAATGGTTATTTTGACATGAGGTTACACCGAAATACTTTTGATGTTTACTTAATCCTAAATGAAAATGGTGCCAGTCTGAAGTCCAATATGACCACTGCAGCAGCTAATTTTAAAATCATTTTATCGCCGATGAATGTCTGAGGTACTTTTAACATCTAGCAGTTACAAGGATGACATGATCTTGTCTGTAATTCCAGGTAATTCTTTTCGACCAGTATTAAGTGTTATTCATTGCTCCTCTTTCTAGATTTTAACACTTTAAATAAAATAAATAGCAAAATTATAGCTCTCATGTTATCCTTTGATAGAGTAAGTACGCCTTTTAAGTTTGTGAATTTTATTTCCTTTTAACAAAAAAAAAAATCTTAAGCCTTTCTCTCGTCCGTCCATAGAAGATGCGACCAGAAGGAAGAAGTCGGCGGGCTCTTTAATCCTCCACAGAACCTAAAACTAATATTTATTAAGCGTCTTCAACAGAATTTCGTCACATATGTTCAGCTTTATTTACATGATTAAACTTGTTGGAGTTTATATTTATGATTGCAGTATGATTTCCAAGGGTTGCGTGATCCACCCACCCACCCACTCCGACACATGCTGCGAGCGATTATGCTTACGTGTATTATTTCTATACTAAATTAAGGCTACTGACTTCTTTTCCGGAAGCATTCTCCCTTTTCAGGGACATCACTTAAGGAGATGCACACTTTTCAGAGGGGTGCCGTGTCCGGCCTTCAACTGTTTGATATGTCTGATCTCAAAAAGGCAGAATGTACAGTCTTATCATGGACCTTTTCACCGTAAACACGATTCTTCAAGATGAATTAATTTAAGATGGAACCGTTCCGGTGGGAAGAATGGTTATATCGTCAGCCTAAAATACGGGAGGTCACGGTTTCGAACCCCAGCCGAGTCATACCAAAGGCTTATAAAAATGGTACTAACAGCTGCCTCACTAGCCGCTCAGCATTAAGAGGTTAGTGTTAGTACTGGTCAGCCTTCTGTCATGATAATGTGACAGGGTGGGACAAAAATGCTATATGTATGTGGCATAATGCCCCATCGCTGGACATCACTATAAACTGTCACGCTGCAGGCACCGTAGCGATATGACTGCAAAGGTTTTAAAGCAACGTTAAAACTCAAATTCACATACACTCATTTAAGAAGGAGATTGCCGCCTCACTAAAGAACGCCATAACACCGGGCGTCTGGACAGTATCCGTCGACCTTCTGGATGCATATCTTTACATCCGAATATAACCGTATCACAGGAAATGCCTTAAGTTTTGCTTGGATAGGATTGTTTTCTAGTTTCGAGCCATGACATCTGACATTGTTTCAGCTCCCATAGCGTTTACCATGGTGACAGGAGTAGTTGCCACCCAACCCGAGTGCTCTAGGTAGCCCTGTTTTTAAGGACTTCAATGATTGGTTGTTACACATTTGCCTCAAACAGTCACGCCGGCAAGATCTGTCCTGCTTTTCGTCCACGTTGAGTTGGATAGGGTTTATTCGGAACTTTGATAAGTCAGAGTTCATCCTTCCTCGCCAGCCTTAGGCGAGTTAGTGATATATTGGACATGATAGAATGCTGGTTCTTTTGGTGACGCTTCAAGCTAAGCCCGTGTTGTCAATTTGCCTATACCTAACTTTTAGAGACCTTTTACTCCGCGGCAAACCAAGTTCTCCTTGTGAAAGAGACTCTCTCTCTCTCTCTCTCTCTCTCTCTCTCTCTCTCTCTCTCTCTCTCTCTCTCTCTCTCTCTCTCTCTCTCTCTCTCTCTCTCTCACACACACACACAAAGTGGCCGAGAGATTATAGCATCAAAGTGACATACATCTTTTGCATGTGTAATTTTTTTTTCTCAACCACGACAATGCCAGTTCAAAAGAGAAAGTTACAAACATACATCAACACTTTCTGCTTTTTGTTATTTAAAGCGAAAACCAATTACCATCAATCTTTTTGCAATTAATACAGCTTTATGTTAAGGAAGTGAGCATTGATGTTATTTAAAACTCAGTGTAACACAACTCTGTAGCACAATAGAAACATGCACTTATTTGTGTTACTATTAGGTTGTAAACACTATCATTAACAGTTTCGATAAAGGTGTACATGTTTGTTTGTTGTTTGGGGGGGGGTTGTATTGCCATCTTTCGACCGCTATTTGACATCATATAACTATCATATAAATCAGCATTACGTTTCTAATTTATTATCATTCTCAACCAATCTAGCGATTATGGTCAAGAACGCGGGTTTCATTCAAGGTATATAACTTGTGCAAGTATCTTCTAGCTTCAATCCGATTACTTCCCCTAAAAAATACGATAGTTCTGCACAAATATCACAACCCCTTCTTGAACCCTTCAGTTATATAACAAAAATCTGCTTAACTGTTTGAACCCCGGTCATATTAAAGCAGGAGCGGTCGTCATATAGAGATCTAGAAAGTCCTGATATTTTTGCTGTATCAGAATTATCTGATAAAATTTACTGAAATCACATACCAAAGAGCAGTATAAAATGTTTTCTGCAGGAAAAAAGGTATATATAACCAGGCGTATACCACAACCGGGCTTCGACATACTAAAAAATGCCGGTTGTGAAATATCTATCTGGGACAGCGACGAGGCAATACCAAAGGAAGAACTACTTAATAATGTTCCTGGAATTGATGGATTATTCTGTATGCTCACAGATCCCATTGATGTGGAGATTCTGAATGCTGCGGGTTTGTATACGTCTGCTTAAATTGCAATGTATGTACTAAATTATCAGCATGGGTTCCTCTCCTTGCTTACATTTGGGAATGATATTTTTTTAAGCTCTGAAATCATTAGTAATACGAAAATATAAAATTATTTACACATTATGTAACTGTTTTATAAAGGGGTTTTATGTTGCAAATACCCTCTGGCACCCCTTTATCTGTACAGGCTGAACCACTTGTGCGATTTTTACGTGTCGTCGACGAGGTTCTAACTTCGTCCACGCCCTTGATTCGTACGCTATTCTTCTCGCGATATCACGCGCTGGTTTTGAGATCTGATGTGGTCAGCTGGGTCGGTTACGTTTCTTTGACCGTTACTGTAATTAATAAAGAAGTGACAAATATTTATTATAGCAAAGAGAATGTGAAATTTTTTAAATTTTTTTTCTATAACATACAATTTTTATATCTTGTGAAGATTAATGGATTTATTGGATTGTTGTTGTGCTTAACGCCATTTTTCACCGGAAAGAACGACTGACCCACGAGAAGCTACTGGCAAACTTTCTCACCTATCCACATTGGCGAAATCTTAGACTCGAACCCACGCAGACAGAGGTGAGATGGCAGGGATCCGAAAGGGAGAGCGCTTTAGACCACTTGGCCACTAGGGGCCACCTATATTTAACGGAAGACTATATAGAATGATATATTTTAATATTGAGGGAAAACATCTTTTCTTATTTAAAAAATGCATGGAATAAAATCATTTAGAAACACTACATCATTAAATTTTTATATTTTTTTCGAAGGCTTGAAAGAAAAAAATATGACAATATTCGTCATATTTATTTTCTTTGATATTTTTCTTATCAATATTTATTAGTCTTTCATTGTAGAAATAATCAAATATGTTAAGATACAAATATTATTAATACGTGGTTTTTGTTGTTGTTGTTCGGAGCTTAACGCCATTTCTCAGCACACGATAGGCTGCCAGTATTAATAGTGGAAAATGAAACCGGGAAATCCACGGAAAGAACCACTGACCTACGAGGAGCTACTGGCAAGCTTTCTCACCTATCCACATTCGCCGAATCTTAGACCCGAATTCACGCAGACAGAGGTGACATGGCAGTGTTCCGTAACGGAGTGACCCGTAGACCACTGGGCCACTCTGGGCCTCCGTGGTTATTGTAATCGATTGATATAAATCTCGATATTCCAATCTTAGTAGTATTTCTGGAATAGACAAAGTCTGACACACTTGGAAAAATGGTAGCTAGCAAAGAATTTGGAGAGTTTATAAACATTTGTCCAATTAGAAGAAATTATGCAGAAAAAATAGTAGAACACTTTTTATGGCGCATTCAGTAGTTCCACACAATATTATAAGCGGTACAATTCACGTTAAGGGCACGAGCCATGGCAGGTTGTGGATATGGGTGGTGGTGGTGGGGTGGAGGTCATAACTGAAGTCATATGAACTAAGGCAGGTTCTTGATGATGATTATAATGATGTGTGTGTGGTCATAACTAGAGATTTATGAGCAATGGCAGGTTGTTAATGATTGTTGTTGTTGATGATGATGATGATGTGTGTGTATGTGTGTGTGATCATAACTAAAGATTTTTTAGCCATGGCATGTTGTTACTGAGTGTGTGTGTGTGTGTGTGTGTGTGTGTGTGTGTGTGTGAGAGAGAGAGAGAGAGAGAGAGAGAGAGAGAGAGAGAGAGGTCATAGCTGCAGATATATCAGTGCATTTTGCACAAGTGAAGACTTTTGCTTGAGACAAATATATGCTGACAAGTACCCCATAGATCCAAAGTCAATCCCAAAGCACCTGCACTATTACATCCCATACAAGCACAAAAGCATCAGGAGAAGCAGTGATCATTCCCATCTGAAAGGAAAGGGTCAATAATTGAAATCATATAGGTGTATGTAATTTATGTTATCCTTCCATGTGAAACAAGAAAACAAGAAATAAAAACCAAGTCAATTTTTCAAACCTTTTAAACATTACGCAAGAATTTATTATATAACTCGCTTGTGCTTATTGCATCAGGATTTTGTATTGATCTAATATTTCAAACTAAATCGTTATATTCGTTTCGTAAATTAACACTGAAAGTATACGAGATTTTGTTTCTTGAACTGGCTCATATGATATAAGGGATAATTCGATGAGCTAGAAAATTTGTAGTATTTTGTATTCCTATGCCATATTATCCTTGTAATGTAAAGTAGTTAATGTATGCGCGAATTAGCATATATTCAGATAAAGTATCCGACAATAAATTATTCATTAAAACGAGAACCTGATTTTTATATGTAGCAGAGAACGAAGTGTTTGAATTTTGTTCAGTCAGATGAAATAATGCTGCATAGTTTGTGTTCACCGGAAATGTATGTGGAATAACCTTCCGTGAACATGTCAATATGACCCCATAATGTTCTGTGTTTGCCTGAGAAAGGGACACAGTGTTGACTTATAAAAAAGAAATGGACAGTAGGTGACCAATGTAGATTGAAATATTTGGCCATGTCCTAGGAAATTCCAAAAGAAACGCCTTGACAAAAATCAATAGAATGTATTGGAAGTCGATCAAGAATTATGCATGAGATTACTTATACAAAAGGTAATGCAAAGAAAAATCTACGAAAAATTTCAAGAGAAAACCAATTGTTCCATAAGGGTTACATAATGATAACATGAAAGTGAGAATGAACACCTGTGAGGTAATTACTTAAAATTACTAAACCAAGATTTTCCTATATGATACAATGTAGTCTACAACAATAAAGTCCATTCCTTGAACATGATAGTGTTCTGAATCCTGATTTATGGTATGTTTTACTAGAACCAGATGGTTGCCTTTTATACATGATATATTATGAGCTATATCTGAAACATAACATAATTCGCCAAAGTCGTCCACATGTGGTTCAGATAACAAATAACGTATTTTTCAGAATGTATGACAGTATTGCAGCTCACGCTTCTAATTCCAAGCCATGATGCCATATCACTCTATCATAGCCATATTTAAAGAAAGCTTCATTCTCCTTCGCAAGCATATTGTAATATTTCACGAGGAATTTACAGATTTTAAATATAAAAGTCTGCCATTATCTGATTCAAAATGTTAAATGTCCGTTTGTTTCACTAAATCACTGTTTATAATTGATAAAAGACAGTTATGTGTACATGTATCTCTGTTTACACGACGAAACTGTTGTTCCTTATAGGTATAAAGGTACTGGTTGCTTTTCCGTTTACCACAATGTTGACAGTCGGTGAAATAAAATACCTTCAGTCCGGCTTCATCATACATGTCACAGTGTCATGAAATCAATCTTGGACAGTTTGACGGCCACATAATCATGTAGTTGACAACACTTAAGAGAGATAACCGTACTAGTAGTACAGAGGCGTAAGAATTATCCATCAAAATTTTCACCTCATGATTTGTGACTCATCCCACCTGACCTTCTTCCCTTTTCGGACAAGCGCATTTGTCTTATAAACGCTCACCCTTTCAAAAAAGAGATCCAGCTGTTTGATACCTTGGACTATAATTTGACAACTATAGTATCGTTTGTAGCCTAATCTATTTTTATTTTGTTTTTCCCTCTGGTCACGCTTTTGGAATTTGAAATCGTTGTATTTCGAATTAAATTGTTTTTAATCTACGTCAATGTTATTATTTGGTGTGAAAGCATCCTTACTTCGTAAGGGAAAGTTGAATTATGACTTATGCTTTTACTTCAGAAAAATAAAAATGGAAAGTCATTTTGAAATGGTGTTTATTCAAAACAATTTCATTGGTGTATAATTTGTTCTACATGAAAACGATGCAAGCTGATTCACAATTTGGACACCATGGTGGCCATCTTGAACAAATAGTATCTATATTCATTCCAGACGGATGGCCGCATCAAGATCACGTTTTCACAAATAGAAATATTGTGATACATTGGTGATTCTAAATGAAAGTGTTCTAATAATACATCAGATATGACAGCCATGACAGCATCTTGAAAATCTTTGTGTCACTACTCTCACCGAAAGGTTATTTTGACATGAGGTTACACCAAAATACTTTTGATGTTTACTTAATCCTAAATGAAAATGGTGCCAGTCTGAAGTCCAATATGACCACTGCAGCAGCTAATTTTAAAATCATTTTATCGCCGATGAATGTCTGAGGTACTTTTAACATCTAGCAGTTACAAGGATGACATGATCTTGTCTGTAATTCCAGGTAATTCTTTTCGACCAGTATTAAGTGTTATTCATTGCTCCTCTTTCTAGATTTTAACACTTTAAATAAAATAAATAGCAAAATTATAGCTCTCATGTTATCCTTTGATAGAGTAAGTACGTCTTTTAAGTTTGTGAATTTTATTTCCTTTTAACAAAAAAAAAAATCTTAAGCCTTTCTCTCGTCCGTCCATAGAAGATGCGACCAGAAGGAAGAAGTCGGCGGGCTCTTTAATCCTCCACAGAACCTAAAACTAATATTTATTAAGCGTCTTCAACAGAATTTCGTCACATATGTTCAGCTTTATTTACATGATTAAACTTGTTGGAGTTTATATTTATGATTGCAGTATGATTTCCAAGGGTTGCGTGATCCACCCATCCACCCACTCCGACACATGCTGCGAGCGACCATGCTTACGTGTATTATTTCTATACTAAATTAAGGCTACTGACTTCTTTTCCGGAAGCATTCTCCCTTTTCAGAGACATCACTTAAGGAGATGCACACTTTTCAGAGGGGTGCCGTGTCCGGCCTTCAACTATTTGATATGTCTGATCTCAAAAAGGCAGAATGTACAGTCTTATCATGGACCTTTTCACCGTAAACACGATTCTTCAAGATGAATTAATTTAAGATGGAACCGTTCCGGTGGGAAGAATGGTTAGATCGTCAGCCTAAAATATGGGAGGTCACGGTTTCGAACCCCAGCCGAGTCATACCAAAGGCTTATAAAAATGGTACTAACAGCTGCCTCACTAGCCGCTCAGCATTAAGAGGTTAGTGTTAGTACTGGTCAGCCTTCTGTCATGATAATGTGACAGGGTGGGACAAAAATGCTATATGTATGTGGCATAATGCCCCATCGCTGGACATCACTATAAACTGTCACGCTTCAGGCACCGTAGCGATATGACTGCAAAGGTTTTAAAGCAACGTTAAAACTCAAATTCACATACACTCATTTAAGAAGGAGATTGCCGCCTCACTAAAGAACGCCATAACACCGGGCGTCTGGACAGTATCCGTCGACCTTCTGGATGCATATCTTTACATCCGAATATAACCGTATCACAGGAAATGCCTTAAGTTTTGCTTGGATAGGATTGTTTTCTAGTTTCGAGCCATGACATCTGACATTGTTTCAGCTCCCATAGCGTTTACCATGGTGACAGGAGTAGTTGCCACCCAACCCGAGTGCTCTGGGTAGCCCTGTTTTTAAGGACTTCAATGATTGGTTGTTACACATTTGCCTCAAACAGTCACGCCGGCAAGATCTGTCCTGCTTTTCGTCCACGTTGAGTTGGATAGGGTTTATTCGGAACTTTGACAAGTCAGAGTTCATCCTTCCTCGCCAGCCTTAGGCGAGTTAGTGATATATTGGACATGATAGACAGAATGCTGGTTCTTTTGGTGACGCTTCAAGCTAAGCCCGTGTTGTCAATTTGCCTATACCTAACTTTTAGAGACCTTTTACTCCGCGGCAATCTCTCTCTCTCTCTCTCTCTCTCTCTCTCTCTCTCTCTCTCTCTCTCTCTCTCTCTCTCTCTCTCTCTCTCTCTCTCTCTCTCTCTCTGTGTGTGTGTGCTGTGTGTGTGTGTGTGTGTGTGTGTGGTCGGATTTTCTGGTATCAAACATTAATCCGCGCACGCCCCTGAATCTCACTCATATTTGCACACGGACAAGTTACATTCGGACTGGAGCGCTCAAAAATGATCAATGTTTCTCAATGGCTCCTGGTCCTTGGAAGAAGCTACTCTTTACATGATGAAAATTGAAATGAGAGCTGCAATTTTAGCCTTAATATGTCGTTGGCTACTCTGGCAGCACGCAGATAGTATCCTACGTCAGGTGGTAATGATGTATACATACACATTGATTTTAGATGTCTCTCAATCAAAGCAGTGGCGGATTGTTTTATTGTCCTAGTTGCAAGAGAGATAACGTTCATTCTCTACTAGCAAGGGCTATAATACTGCCATGTATAACAAAATGAGGGTCTCATAAGGCCCCTCATCATGTCCTATCTTACAAAGGCGTTGTGAGCTACGTAAAACGGTATATCGATTACTGATGCCAAGATCGAATCTCTCTTTGTGCGTCCTGTCGGATTTGTTAAAAACATTTATGAACCATTACTTGAAGCTATTTTTGAGAACCTTAAGCTTAAGACCGTCCCCGTACCATTTACGTCCACGAAGAGAAGGAGAAAGGATCATCATTTTTCTGTGTGAAAAGATTGTGTACAGATCAACGGTAATTATGAATATGTTTCTCTCCTTTTGTCAAAATACCAGCTTCGTAAAATAGCTCCAGTCTCTATTCGAATCCCCGGTCTCAGTCGTATTTGTTCTAGTGTTGATCAAGATAGAATTTCTTGCTTACGTATCGATTTACGTTTCTGTTTGGTCTCTTTAGAAAAGCATGTTTCCATGGTCCCAGTTTTTACGTCATTAAATGTGGTCCAGTCTGTTGCCAACGCACACTGGTGAACACTCCTGCAGTAAAAGTGAATGTGTCGTTTTACTACCATTTTTAAGCCATCAGTACTGGCAAGTAATAATTTTAATAATGTAACACTTACCTGCCACTATTGCGAGATTCCCTTTCCATTTCTTCCTACTACGATGTACAAAGGGTAGAAATAGGTCCAAGTAAAAAGGAAGGATACCCCGCATTGATGTATAGCGTGGCGATCAGCCTGGGTGGAGGTAGCGTGACAATCAGGCTGGGTGGGGGTAGCGTGGTGATCAGGCTGGGTGGGGGTAGCGTGGTGATCAGGCTGGATGGGGGTAGCGTGGCAATCAGGCTGGGTGGGGGTAGCGTGGCAATCAGGCTGGGTGGGGGTAGCGTGGTGATCAGGCTGGGTGGGGGTAGCGTGGCAATCAGGCTGGGTGGGGGTAGCGTGGTGATCAGGCTGGGTGGGGGTAGCGTTGTGATCAGACTGGGTGGGGGTAGCGTGGCAATCAGGCTGGGTGGGGGTAGCGTGGTGATCAGGCTGGGTGGGGTAGCGAGGTGATCAGGCTGGGTGGGGGTAGCGTGGCAATCAGGCTGGGTGGGGGTAGCGTGGTGATCAGGCTGGGGGGGTAGCATGGTGATCAGACTGGGTGGGGCTAGCGTGGTGATCAGGCTGGGTGGGCATAGCGTGGTGATCAGGCTGGGTGGGTGTAGCGTGGCAATCAGGCTGGGTGGGGGTTTTCTTTAACCTTATGTTTTGTTTGTATATTGTTATTTTTTTTTCTTATTGATGTCCGAGTAAATTCCATCTAGATGATAGCATTTTGAGTTTGGACTATGGTACGTTCGTCCCTGAACAAGTAAGGAAAATAGCTAACAGCTATGTATTACATTAATTAGTAAAATTTCTCTCTCGCCCCCACCAATAAAACAAAACAAAAACAAATACGTTTCATATTATATCATTCATTCAGCTTTTCATGTGTCTTTTTGTTGTTGTTGAAAAAGTATTTTATGAGTACTCTGACAGCTGTTAGCAAAACTTGCGCAAGACGAATGAAACGTGTCAGATATATGTGGACTGGTATCTTTTCATCTAGTGCTGTATTGTTTGTACAAAACACCCATCTATAACCATAATTAGACACAAAATGTTTTAAACCCAGTCATACTTTAATAGATTGTTGACACGTATATAGCCATTAAATAAATTTATCAGTTGTCCCTCAGTAAGACCGACGATGATATTTGGAAATGATAATAACACTTTTTTCCTTCCTTCATACGGTACCGTATTTGTGCCTTCTTATGTAATTGCCCGTTTCTCTTCCTTCATACGGTTCCGTATTTGTGCCTTTTAATATAATTGACCCATTTCGAATCACTCCTCTTGTTCCATTCTTGCATGATCACTCAGGCATGTATAATAAATTCAACCAATATTCAGTTTCATTTAAGTCAGCCGGTTTATTTCCTTACATATTACACTGAGACCCAATGTTAGCGATATGATATGAGTTTTCTGCATCACTACAGATCTGGAAAAAAATCGTAGACGTGCAGATCAGAGCTCTAAGCGAAAAATCAAACATTTAAATATGACTAAAATTTTGTGAATATTCAGCTAGAAAGTCTATTTTCGTATATTCTTTTGTTTATTTAGTAAATAGCGACACTGTCTAAACCAAAACACAGCAGTTGACCACGCTGACCATTGATCGCTGCAGCGCTTTTTGGCAGCATTTTGTAAAGGAAACAAACCAAGTAACATGTATATTATCCACTGTTGATTTAGTATTGAAATTAATAATTTCGAATCACCTGAAATTGAAACCCCCACCCGAAATTCTGAATAGTGTCTTTGCTTGCATCATCTACATTTCTGTTAATTATCCTTCAGGTATATTTGATATGATAATGATTAGTATTGCAGATTAATAAAGAACACATCGAAGTCAATCCAGCCTTTTTTATATTTAAAGCAAAACATATCCAGGTTTCATTCCTGTATTTTCCGCACAAGATTACAGCTTATAAAATAAACGGGCGTGATATCCAAAACCAGCTTATAAAGACCGATGAGTTATCCAAAGTGAACAAGAATTGTCTTTTAATCTTTAAACTCCAATTAGGTCAATTTAAATTTAATATCGGGTGTTTTACGTTGTGAATTGATCACTGCCTATACAGTTTGCTGAGATAGTGCCCACATTTAACTGAACAACCGTTGGAGAGTTACTGCCATATATGTTTGTTGTTTTTTTTACCTGTAATCCATCTTACACACCATATGAATATTTTTGGTCATAATGAGTTTGAAAATAAACAATCAAAATAAAACCTACAATGAGTTGATTAGCCTCTAGGGAAAAAATAGTTTAATTTCTCTAAAATATTATTTGATTAGATTCGGAAGGCATTATTCACAGTGTTTGCAGTAAAACGTTTTAGTGGTAGGTGGAGAATGGGAATGGGAGTAACAATAAATACTAAATTATGCAACGATAAATAGATTTCAACGTTTATTTTTACATTAAGAATATTTGAAATGTATGCAAATACATTCAACTATATTCGAAAGGGAAATGTTTGTATTCGTTTCAGCTAAATGATAACAATGATGACGTATGGAAAATTTAAACGTTTTTGAAACCAAAAGAATTGGAGGAAATAAGTATATACCCGTGAAATGGAAGGAATATGATAAATCATTTAATAGATGGGAAGCAGCAGAAAACATTATATATATATATATATATATATATATATATATATATATATATATATATATATATATATATATATATATATATATATATATATGTGTGTGTATGTATGTATGTATGTGTGTGTACATACATACATACATGCATGCATGCATGCATACATACATACATACATACATACATACATACATACATACATACATACATACATACATACATACATACATACATACATACATACATACATACATACATACATACATACATACATACATACATATCAGTATTAAGCATTATGAAGACTTAGTCGGGAGTTGGTTCTAAGACAAAGAGTTTCCAGAATATGATAGATGTGGTAAAAACGGGTAACTACACAGTTTGCAATTCTTTCTCAAGGTAATATCTATGACACCGTGATTACATTATGAAGACTGCCGTCTTAAGGTAATAAATGTGATAACTTAAATGCAATAAAGGCAAAGCTTTCTCAGTGTAATAAATATGGTAACATAAATGCAATACAGGCAACACCTCAATGTAATAAATATGTTAACGTAAATTAAATAAAGGCATAGTTTTTTCAGTGTAATAACTGTGATAAGGTGACAACAGTATAATCGATACCCTCTTACGATAATATTTTCAATAAAATAGCTATGGTGTAGCAATAGCTTTTCAAGGTAATAAATGCGATAAAATAGCTACAGCGTAGGCAATACTCTCTTAAGGTAATAAATGTGACAGGATAGCTGCAATGTAAGCAAAACGCTCAAGGTCTTGCCTCGCCTTCAGCATTCGAGACATGCAAAGTGTCTAAAATACTATGAGTAATTCTGAACGTTTTTTTTTTTCGGAGAACTGGGTCATACTCTGAAAGCTATGTCAGCTTAAAATATATTCTGATTATGATTTACGTCAAATTCATGTAGATGTTTACACGTAAATGTGATTGCTACGGTGTCGTAGCGGTTAGCGTGTCCGCTTCAGATGCGGGAGGTCGCGGTTTTAAACTCTGGACGAGTCATACCAAAGACTTTTAAAACTGGTACTAACAGCTGCCTCGCTTGGTGCTCAGCATTAAGAGGTTAGTGTGAAGACTGGTTGGTCTGGTGTCAGGATAATGTGACTGGGCATGATGCCCCAGAGCTGAACGTCATTATAAAATTGTCACACTGCAGATATTGCAGCTATATGACTGAAAAATTGTTAAAGCTACATTTAAAATCTAATCACGCACACACGCGCGGGCTCTAACGTGCCTTCCATATATGGTGTACTATTAGTAAACATAGCAGCGTATACGATCTAGCCCTTTCTATGAAATACTTCTGAATATGGTTGATTTGCACTGACAAAGTTATTTTCGTGTCTGCGGGAAAAGGGCTTGCAAGTATTCTCACTGGCGAAAATGCTATTGGTTAAACCAAAGGTAAGCAAAATTGGTAGACGGCAAAAAGACACCTCGTTTTATGCGTGAATGGTGCCTTAAATCTTCATGTCGACAACCTTTGTTGCTGGTAAAATATGTGCGGCCTGGAATTTGCAGATATATCGTCTACTATTTTCATACAGTAATCGATGGACTGATTCTCAACAATTCTATTTTAAGCGATCTCTTGTCAACAATCTATTAAAGTATGACTGGGTTTAAAACATTTTGTGTCTAATTATGGTTATAATGGGTGTTTTGTACAAACAATACAGCACTAGATGAAAAGATACCAGTCCACATATATCTGACACGTTTCATTCGTCTTGCGCAAGTTTTGCTAACAGCTGTCAGAGTACTCATAAAATACTTTTTTAACAACAACAAAAAGACACATGAAAAGCTGAATGAATGAATGAATGAATGAATGAATGAATGAATGAATGAATGAATACATCACCTTCTATGAACACGTTTTGTGGGTTTTGTCCATTGCATTGTTGGTTAAATCAGCAGGATGGATAACTATCATCATCAAGGTAGAATAATGACAATGAAATTAAGATGATAACTGCTGTAACGTTTGTCATAACAATTATAATAATGATGAGGACAATGAGAATGTGATGATGATGATTTTATCCAACATCTTCTTGATGACAATGACCTCATCCTCGACATAACGTGCATAAAATTAGAGAACGAGCTATAAAACTAACATATATATATATATATATATATCTATATATATATATATATATATATATATATATATATATATATATATATATATATACATCATGTTTTCTCAGGCCCAAACTTGATGGTGGTTGCTACAATGTCCGTGGGCTTTGAACACATCGACGTCGCTGAGTGTAAAAAGCGTGGTATCAAGGTGTGCAATACCCCTAACGTTTCCACAGACAGCGTGGCAGAACTGACGGTATCCCTTCTACTGCTGACGTCTAGACGTCTTCTTGAAGGTAGGTGTACTCGGCTTGGCTTAAGCAAATTATATCGGCTTTAAGGCCCAAAAAATCTTTTCTTTTATGTTTGACATCGCTGATTAGAACTGTTGATTACTCGAACTGATTTGTTAAAATTGTGAGGTATTCGTGTTGTTGAGATTCTACTGTAGTTATTATTATACTGATTTTGATAAAAATTTCCAAAATATAAATCTTTAAATTTCATTTAAATTGGATAATTTTTAATTTGTTAAAAGTTTCTAGCCCATTTATAAAAGTTCATTTTTAAGCAGAGAATCTCGGAGTGTCACTTTCGTACTTAATTACACGAGTAGGATAAAACGACAAATGCTTCACGTTAGTATGTTTCTGCATTATGCCACCTATATAGAGCAGACGACGTCTTTAATTCCAATATGGTATGTTATACGAGCGAACATTCTGAACGAAATGAGTGGGGGTTTTTTTACTATGTATACATCCACCCTAAGACGCAGATTATTGTTACAATGTCTCCGTCTGCACAGTAACTTCCCGCCATGTATAGTTACCAAAACTTTGTGGATATCTTGCACATAGGATAAGGAAGATCTCTTTATTTCGGGATCAATATGCGAAAGGTCATAGTGACTAAGAAAAATAAAGATTGTGTCTGCACAATAACATTAGTTCTGCTTAACAGACGTATCACTAATCTTATAGATAGCATGCAGATTTAGACAAACAAACCAAATGATTTTATGGTCAACATTCAAAGGTCAAGGCCACTGTAACCTAACGAAAACAAATTGTTCTGCATATCAATATTGGTACTGAATGAATGATCTGGAGCAACCTTTGTTAATGGCTTGCACATGGGTTAGAAAAAAAAAAACAGCTGGTTGATCTGGGAGTTAAAAATTTAAAGGAAAATATTAATATTACAGTAAGAAGACACACAATACCTTCACCAAACTATGCAGATGACATGCGCTTAGGGTTAGGAAAATTCTTGTCATCATTTGGGCCAAAATGTTTAAGGTCAACGCCACTATAATTGAAATAAAACAAATGGTTTCCACACAGTAGCACTAGTTAGGGACCAAGACTTGCTAATTACTTTCACTCGTGATATAATTTTCTGATCAAAATATTAAAGGTACAGGTAGCTGTAACTGAAAGAAGAGCTATAGTTTTGCATAATAACAATTTTTCAGACCAATGCACTTTGTAGATGGTTTTTGTGTAAGATATGAAAAAGACCCGTAGAATGCTTGATGGATGGCAGAAAGGGGGGATAATTACAGTGGGTACTCCTCACTTTCATAACTCATGTCATGCCTTTAACAATTTGACCTTTCATCGATGCGGCCGTAAAAAAAAAAAAAAAAAAAAAAAAAAAATGCTTTGTCTGAAATAGAGAAAGAAATTTTAGAGTAACCATATTAATCTTTTTCAAAGGCATATACAAAACATAGACAAAATAAGCAAATAAAACACAAAAGTAACGTGTTTGCAAAACTCTCCAATGGCTATTTCTACATGAATTAAACCGTTAGATGTATTATTTCGCAACCATCCTATATCGACCTTTTGGGATTACTGAGAAATATTTGTATTCACCTATGAATCTATGAGCCATAGCGACATCTATTACCCTTTGTACATTTATGCAGCGCAAATTATATCCCGGATATTTCATTTTATTCCGCATATATTATTCTTATAATCGTAATTAAATTTAGATACTTAGAAGATTTAGAAAAATTTTGAAAACAAAGCGTGTCGGCAGAAAACGATAATTCTACTAGTGCATAGCTGTCTTTTTTTTTTAATCTTCTTGGTTTAAACTACTTGGTTTCAGTGTTCTAAGGCAGCGTATCAAGTAAGATTCATTTTCCTTCCTGGTTTCGGAACTCCAGTTGGGGTTATTGGCAATGGCGATAAGTGTTATATCACTGAAAGTGTGGTCAGGAGAGGAGAAGTGTTCTGCGACCGGGCTTCTGTACAGCTTCTTTGCCATCCAATCAGATCTATGAAGGCTTGTCCTTTTGAGTAGCTTTTCAGTTTCTCTGACATACTGAAGGCTACAACTAAGATTTTTTTTTACTTTTTTGTCTATGTTTTGTATATGCCTTTTAAAAGCACTCATTAAGAGTCGAAAGCGCTCAAGATAATTAGATACTAGTTTTGCACTTTAGTCGTCAGCTTTAACCAGGAAGGAAAATGAATCTTACTTGATACGCTGCCGTAGAACACTGAAACCAAGTAGTTTAAACCAAGAAGACTAAAAAAGACAGCTATATATATATATATATATATATATATATCTATATATATATATATATATATATATATATATATATATATATATATATATATATATATATATATATATATATATATTCACTGCTCTCGAGAACATATCATTTGTGATATGGATTAATTTTAACGTTCTTATCGAAGTTGGTTTGTTTACAGGGGTGGAGGCTGTGAAGAAAGGACAATGGGGTCTATGGAAGCCAATGTGGCTATGTGGCATCGAGATGTCTCAAAGGACATTGGGAATTTTAGGATTGGGAAGAATAGGGTACGGTGTTGCCAGAAGGCTCAAACCATTCGGCATCAAGAGAATACTATACAATGACGTGTGCAAGGTAGCTTATGCCGACGACATAGGGGCGGAGTTTGTTGATTTTGACACAATGTGCAAAGAAGCGGACGTGATATGCATATGCTGTAATCTGACCCCTCAGACAAGACATAAATTTAATAAAACCACGTTTACGAAGATGAAAAAATCTGCCATTATAATAAATACTGGACGAGGAGGAGTCATTAACCACAATGATCTATATGAAGCTCTGAAATCCGGGCAAATTTTTGCTGCAGGGTTGGATGTTACAGAACCCGAGCCACTTCCAGCTGATCACCCATTAGTCTCATTGCATAACTGTATTGTCCTTCCACACATGGGTAGCAATACATGGGATTCTAGAAATAGCATGTCCGAAACCGCAGGAAAAAATATCTTAGCTGTGTTTAATAGTGAGGTCCCAGTTGGGGCAATTTGATGGATTAACCCAAGATTATGAGCAGCAATAGCAGACCTTGGAAATAACTCTTGTCTTTATGCTGGACTAAACTTTTTTCCAGGCCCTGTCAGCTACGGATCTTTATCGCTACCGCAAATCAAATTGCATAAAACCTCATTTACAAAATCTCTACGTCTTCCAATCCTTCCAAGGGTTTCTAATATTTACTTTACAGAAGAATTTCCAAAAGAGCTAGACAAATTAAACCTCCATTTTTATAACTCTTTCATGGTATTTGCTACAAAAGCTGCAAATTTCAATACAAATTGTCACAAACCTAAATGTTTATCAAATTGAGAAAAATTGTGATATTGTTTAAAAAAAACTTTCGAAAAAAATAATGGGTTTATTTGTTTTACTAGGATTCCAAATGTAATGGTAAAGCCATTCCTCCTTGTGAGCTCATACAAAGCTAAGGATGACAGCATTTCAGAGAAATCTTATGTTTAAAAAAATGGATACTCAATGAATATATAATTATATATCATAGCCAAATAACAAAAAACAAACAAAAAAATGATTAAATTGACAAAGAGAGTTTTAAAAATTGTTTTTAATTTATATTTTCATTGAAGGACTATGTACAATACTTTTGAGGGTTGGGGTTGGCGTGAAGGGTTTTCAATGACCCGTTTAACATATTAGCTAGATTATGAGAATATAATGGGAGCCAGTTGCTTTTCCCAAGGGCACGTTGAGTCAGTCAGCCTGGGATGGCATGGTTAGATATCAAACTTGTGACCAGCTTCCAACTGCAATACATCTTCAAATGACGAACACTTATCACTGTCGTATTATATTTTTGTGTATAATTGATGATTGTATAATTGTTTTCAGTTGCTCTTGGTTGTCTGCATTGTTATCGAGAATAATATCAGTTTTATTGTAAGATTAACATTCAGACTACTTTTAAATAAATATTCAAGGATTTTATGATCTCAAATAAGGCACAGGTATGTGTGCAATACTATTCAAATCCTTAGCTGTTTTTGGATCTACCGGTCCTAGACCAAAAAGAGCTTATGGGATCTGGCATTCACTGTGGCCGCAGTGACACCCTCCACTCCTGAAGATTTCCTGTCTTTTTGGTTGCCAATCTGACGTCTAATATCGTCACCACAGCAGTCAACTTGAAAATGTGTTCTTCATTACTACTTCAGAATGAAGGGTCGTATCAAAATGGGGATTCCACTCAAATCTAAAATAGTTGTTATTATGGCTAGTTGGTTCTAAACAAAGATGGTACCAGTCTGAAATCTAATATGGCCATCACAGCAACATTCTTAACAATTTTGTTATCTCTACACATTCTAAATAATAATATATCGACATAAAATTTAAAATTGAAGATTTCTTATGATGTCTTTCTAAATAATAATCATATTGAACATAAAGTTTTAAATTGAACATTTTTTTATGTATTTTGCGTCCTAATTAAAAATGACGCGGATCTGCCACCATGGCAGCCATCTTGAATATCTTGCTATCACAACAGAAAGATTACAAATTTTGCTATCATTACTATTTAAGAATAGAGGGCTGTATCAAAAAAGGGATTCTACTAAATACTTCTTATCAGATATAGTTGGTTCTACATGAAAATAGTGCCAATCTATTTTATTGTCATTTATTTTTTTTTTTAGTCATTAATTTTCAATGAGATAATTTAGTAAATTTAAACTGGTCCAAATTATTCAAAGTTATTCTGTGCTTGGTCTGAAATTTTAGAAATGTTTTTGGTTCCAGTTATGAATAAATTGTTTGTAGTATGCACTTACCCATCCACATGTCTGGAAACCTAACTTTGTCATGACGTTTTCCCGTTTTAATATGTGTAGCCTAAATAGTTTGATGACGTAATCTACAATATCCATTTAAGTATGTTTGGTATCAGAGAATTTCAGTGAATATTTTGGTACTTCTCGGCTGTATGAATTTGCAGTACATCTGGACACCAGACTACTTTTCTTTCATTATTTTTCGTGTTTGTATTTAATATTGACTTTTCGGATTGTATAGATGTATAGATTCTTTAAATTTTCTCTCTGTAGTTTTGTTATTTTTACGTGTGAGATTTTTTAAGACAAAGAATAATAAATTTCATATAATCCATTAGTGTTTATAATTACTCATAATCAAATGTTTTACTTCGTATGCATTTGAATTGTCTTTACTTATATTTACTGACGAATAAAGTATATTACTACATATCCACGGTCTCCTACTCCTCAGTGATTAACCAGCCTAACTTGCAAAGAAAGGAGTACGAGTTAAAATCGCTCCCAGACAAGGCCGCATGAATCAATATGGCTTGTCTGGTGGCACTATGCTCTAATTGCTTGGGAAAAATAAATTCTTTGATGTACTGATGTGTCGTTGCCATTTAATGCTAATCAACCAGTAGTCTTCTTCACTGAAAGGAAACAATCACTGGATAATTTCAGTGTGAGATTTTGACATTCGACTGAGATGCAGATGAATGATGATAAAACTGAAGCCATCCTGATTACAAAACAAAGACTTTCTCATTCACATCCTTTACCTCAGACAATAAATATCACCAACACTAACATTAAATTCAAGCAGTCAGTATGAAACCTTGGTTTCACTCTTGACAGTACTCTCATTGCATCAACACGTCATGAACATGTGCCGGGCTGCATATCTTGAGCTGAGCTCCATTCGCAAGTATCTGTCAGTTGATGCAACTAAAACACTTGTGTGTTCCTTACTACTTTCAAGACTGGACTATTGTAATTCAACTCTGTCTGGTTCATCTCAATATCTACTTCGGAAACTTCAAAAAGTTCAAAACACTGCTGCTCGTATCATCCTTAGAGTACCACAATCAGAGTATGCCTCTCCGCTGCTCTGTACCCTACACTGGCTATCCATACGTTCCAGAATTAAACACAAAATTTGTTCTTTGTGCTACGTTTCATTGACTGGCTCCAGTCCAACATATCTATCTGACCTCACCCATATGTATACACCTGCAAGATGCTTGCGCTCTTAATCTGACACTCTTATTCTCAATATTCCCACTATGAAGATGAAATCATTTGGACAACGTTCTTTTGCATTCCATGGCTCAGCAACGTGGAACGAATTGCCCACTGCACTTAGACAGTGATCTCATTCAAGAGCGCCCTTAAAATCCATCTTTTTTGAACTGCAAGAACAGTCATAATGACCTAATAATGTATCCATAGACCGTATCTTTAACTTTAAAAATTTATAGCATGTTTTTTTCTGTTTCTATATTTTGTGGTATTTGGTTTTTATTTTTGTAATCATTTCATTCTAGATGCTTTTTATTATTTTGAAGCGTTGACAAATGTGAAGCGCTTAGAGCTTCTAAAATTATGCGCTATAAAAAGTCCTCGTTTTATTATTATTATTATTGTTATTATTATTATTATTATTATTATTATTATTATTATTATACCAAAATACCTTTTCAAAATGATGGAATGAATAAAAAAAAGTATAGAAAATATATAAAAACGATTTCATCAGTAGCACAGTAAGATATTTTTCTCTAAGATATAAAAGTGTGGAACAAAACCAGTTGCATTATGTAATATAAGTTAGTTTTGTTTTTCTTTATTGCTGTTTTGTTTTTGTTTTCTTTTTTATTCAAGACTTAAGTGGTAAAACGACATGTGACGTCGTTAGGAAATACGGACCAGCATATAAACTGAATGGCTTGGTTTTTAACAAAAACTACCAGTAGAAATTTAGACAACTTCCAGATAATGATCAAAACGATATATTTTTGGTAGCTCTTTCCTTGCATTGATCCCTTGATCTATTTGGTACTAAACGAAAGTGGTGCCGGTCTGATATCCAATATATTAGCCATCATGAACATGTTCTTTTCGCTACTAATGACGTGGATTTTACATCAAAACAAAATCATGTAAATTGAACCTCAAGATGGCCACCATGGTGGTCATCTTTAAACACTGTTATCAATACGCCTTCCAAATGGATAATTATATCAATATTAGGTTTTCACCAGCAGACTTTTTATGGCCCTAAATGAAATAGGTGTATCTCGATCAATTCAGTATAGCTGCCATGTCGGCTGTCTTTGTCGCTGCATCCGGTGGATGAATCATCAAGTTTTCACACCAAAATGACTTGTAAAAATGTCTAGCTGGTCTAAACAACACCGTACTAGTCTGACATCTGAGATGGCCACCACTGCAGCTAATTAAGATGGATTTGTATCAGAGGTGGTTTCAAAACCCAGAAGTTGAAAGGAATAAATGGTCTTATCTTGAATTGATGCCAGTTCTCTTCGTCCAGCAGACCGTCATTCCCTTCGAGGGAGTCGTATCTTTTTATTCACCCGTAGGGACTAAATAGCTACATGTCAGGTAACTAGAAAAATCTATAATTTAGTAAAGGTGAAAAATGTACATCTGTATTCTTGCATTGTTACCTGTTAGGACCCTATGATCTTAAACAAAATAACAAAAAAAAAGAGTGAAAACCAGCAAGCTTGGTAAAATTCGACAAATAATTTATTTTCATAGAATACACGTGAAGATTAAAATTGAACTTTCAGTATTGAATTTGGCCTTGAATTTGCCAAATTGATATATCAGAATGGTATAATCCTAAGTATGATGCTAAAGGGCTAGTCATCACTACAAATTGCACCACTGCACACATAGTAACGATACGACTGAAAACCTGTTAAAGCTTCGTTAAAAATCCAAATCTCTCTCTCTCTCTCTCTCTTTCTCTCTCTCTCTCTCTCTCTCTCTCTCTCTCTCTCTCTCTCTCTCTCTCTCTCTCTCTCTCTCTCTCTCTCTCTCTCTCTCTCTCTCTCTCTCTCTCTCTCTCTCTCTCTCTCTCTCTCATCCTGATATCCTGGACAATGAACCTAGAAATGTAATATGCAATAAAATGTATAATATTTGTACTAATATGTAATAAGTAATAAAATGGAATCTCTCTCTCTCTCTCACTCACACACACACACACACACACACACACACACAAGCATATTCTTTGCAGCGTCTTGAAATGTAAAACGATAGACTAGAAATAGTATTAGTTACTCTCAGTGACGGGATAGTCTAAATAACAAGACTAAATGTTTTTGTAGATTTAATGCCATTTTTCAGCACACAATAGGAAATATATGGCGGCCAGACAGGTGAGATGGTAATGATTGGTTAAAGGCGAGCGCTTTAGACCACTCGGCTACCTGCCATTCACCTGACTTGAGTAGCAATACCAAACCTGTAGAGTTAGAGAAGTTGGGCAGAAAACATTTTATTGGGCAAAAAAAACATCACGTGTTTTGTTGCAACAGACGGTAGTCACTTTAAGAAGGGTCTTTCATAGGACCTATCTGCCTGAAATCAACCAATATAATATTAATTTTTTTATAACTGTTCAAACATGGGAAATTGTAGCGTAATACCAATATACGAATCACATCCGTTAATTCTGTACTGAACGGATTCTATTTTGCTATTCAACTTCACTTAGTCTCTTGGTTTCCATATTCTGATATGCAAACGCATTTATCATTGACATTTTACTTCTATAGCTTGTTTGTATCACGTGATTGTTTGGCATGTAACGTCCCAAAAATATAAAAAGCGAGATTTTTGATTGCGTGAGCAAGCAGTGTGAAAAGCCAGACTGGATATGTAGATAGAAATGGAAAGGGGAACTGGAAAATGAAGACAAAGTGGTGTTCAGTAAATATGATTTAATCATTTGAGCCGCAAATAAATTCACAACTTGCATTTTAAAAATCCGTCTATGTATAGTAAAATTAATGGAAATCGGTAATGACTATCATTTTAAATCCATTTATATTATAAACCCGTGAATCTGATTAAAAGACACATACGGGTATAAAAATAATGACCTGATTCACATTATTCCAGTGTCATATCAATGACCCTGTCTGAAGTCATTTAATGCAAAGCCACTGAATACGCCCGACTACGATTCATCACCAGCTATAATCTCATTAATGTAAAAGTTTAATTTTGTACGGCTTTAGGGCAAATAGCTCCTATCGCTAGACAATCGTCTGACAGTGCACTTTTTTGAACAAACAAGGGACATATAGCCTTTCCGCCGATATCACAGTAATGAACATTTAGAAATTAGGATCTTAACGATATCATGTGATCTTTGTTAATTTATTGAGATAATTGATCCTTGCTCATTTTCTGCGATAATTATTGCGCATGATAAAAAATTTTCCGTAAAGACTGAGAAAGGAGAAAGCGCTACAAGTTTTAAATTTGTATATTGACGGTTGATTGCAGGTGTATACCTATATTTTTCAGTTCATTTGTTGCTAAACGCTAATCAAATTAATGTAGAAAGTAATTTTTTAGGACTTTTAATGTAGCTAAATATTTTATCTTGCCCCTTAAATTGTCTAGTATTTAGCCAAAAAAAAAAAAAACGCAGAAGAAAATTATCACGAATCTTTCGTGTTAATTAGCTACACAGATTATTGGGCCAAAAATTACCATGGTTTCCTTCTTTAATTTTGGTGGATAAATGGCACTGAATCGGTGTTATATAAACTCGTGTGTAGCAGACACACTCACATGACGACCTAGTGATAATTCACACACACACACACACACACACACACACACACACACACATATATATATATATATATATATATATATATATATATATATATATATATATATATATATATATATATATATATATATATATATATATATATATATATATATATGCCAAACAGATCAGAACATGCTATCCTGGATTCTAAAGAAAATAGAAAAATGCTTGATAATAGTAGGCAGAATTAGTAATTTAATAGAAATAATGCTAAGTTTAGAGAAGTTTAATTCGTAGTCTACGGAGTTTCTAACCCAGATCAGCGAATAAATGGCACCCATCGCGTTGCCTGCACACACCAGCCCATATCCCATCACGACTAAGCAGGCATTTTGACTTCATGAGTATATTGGACTTGGGTATTTTCGGGTATTGATTGGTACTTTTTGACTTAGTAAGTCCGGCTTGAGTACGACTTGAAAACACTTTTCAGTTAGGCCTTATGTAAGTTTTGACTTGAGAAACGTTTGAATGTAAATCGCAATAGGTTACCATATACTGCTGCCGCACTGATTATGCGGATTCCACCTTTTTAGGAGGTGATCCGCTTTGATATCCCACCTCAACCTTACTGTCCAAATATACGATACGTTATGTGAAAGAAACAGTAAACTTGAACTACTGAAACGTGAGCGCGAGAACGTGCCTTCTAACAGGACATTAAAATTCTATTACTGTAATAAGAAAATGGTTTGACACCCAGTGCCGGATTTAGACAAAGCGAGGCCCTAAGCTATGGAAAGCTATAGGGGCCATATTTGGTATAAAAGAAATTTGAGGGGGGGTCAGACTTAGTTCAGACTTTGAGGCCCTAAGCTGTAGCTTGTTTAGCTTGTGCTTAAATCCGGTATAGTTGACACCTTTCGTATGCAGGTAAATATGAGTTAACTTGTATATGTACGAGTGAAAGTGAAGCTATCGCCGATTTTGCTGTTTTCGTGCGTAACGAACAATCCACCTTTTTTCATTTTATATCTGATGCATAAAGACTTAGATCTTCGTTTAACCCTTGGTTACCAAAGTTTAAAATAATTTCACCAATCCTGTCGTGTCACGTCTGTGTGTGTGTGCGTGCGTGCGTACGTATGTGTATTTTGGGTGGGCTCACATCGGCTGTAATAGATAGATAGATAGATAGATAGATAGATAGATAGATAGATAGATAGATAGATAGATAGATAGATAGATAGATAGATAGATAGATAGATAGATAGATAGATAGATAGATAGATAGATAGATAGATAGATAGATAGATAGATAGATAGATAGATAGATAGATAGATAGATAGATAGATAGATATCAGCTAACGTGTTGGATATCTTTACCATTTGCATATTTGATTATTTAATTGATAATTAATCTCAAATAAAGTAAATGACATAAGTAATTAGTACATGACGTCATCAGTATGATATTGCTTTAACCGGTTCATTTTGTAATAATATTTGGGGTGGGTAGGTGTCACTTTTAAACAAGTGGAAAAAACGATGGTCTTTCGATTAAAGCAATGCTGTAAGAAGTGTGACATTGACCCCAATATGAAATAATTGTATGTCGCAGAATTAATTATTTTAGCTTGATACTGATTAGTCAAATGTATGAACAAAACCCATCATTGGGTTAAGAAAATATAAGAAGAAAAATTTAAAAATTGAGTTAAACTTTTAGGCCATGATTGAGAATTTGTAAAGATGACCAAAGGGACAGGCTTTCGTGTCACTCCGTGCTTTGCTTACGATTCGTGTGTGTGTGTGTGTGTGTGTGTGTGTGTGTGTGTGTGTGTGTGTGTGTGTGTGTTTGACGTATATTTTTAACGTAGCTTTAACAATATTTCAGTCATATCGCTACGATATGCAGTGTGGCAGTTTATAGTGATATCTAGCACTGGGGTATCATGCCGCAGACATTGGCATGACGTCCCACCCAGTCACATTATCCTGATACCAGACCAACCAGTCCTAACCTCTTATTGTTAAGTTCGAACTCGCGACCTCCAGCATCTGTGGCGGACGCTCTAACCACTTACTACACAGGAACGGTAGAATGCGCGCGTAATATTAGAATATTAATTAAGATCGGCTTTGCCAAAGAATGTGGTATGAGAATGATGAGTCAGTAAAACGTTAAAATTTAATTTGCCGAATTGAGACTCTCTCTCTCTCTCTCTCTCTCTCTCTCTCTCTCTCTCTCTCTCTCTCTCTCTCTCTCTCTCTCTCTCTCTCTCTCTCTCTCTCTCTCTCTCTCTCTCTCTCTCTCAGTGTTAAGTCAGTTGCTTCAATATTTGTTTTTACGGTATATTAAATGCAGACATGTACATTTACAACTTTATATACGATATATGAAGTGCAGACCCTGTACATTTATCATGTTATGTATGGTATATTTAATGCATATCAAAAGCCTTTTGTAAGGTATATTAAATGCAAACTTATACATCAACAATTTTCTCTACGATATATTGTCTTAAAGTCACGAAGGACATTTTGTTGTCGGATATAATCAAAACTTCCCAAAAAGAACATAGTTACTTGAACTTGTACTGTAAACAAGTCCCCTGGAGGCGAATATGATACAAAAGATATAAATAACAAGGTCGCAGTCGTGTCGATACTGATAAAAATAGACCTGGAGAGGAAAACGTGATACAAATCCTTTCAAATTTGACTTAGATTAAATGGTGAACGGTATCAAAACATTGTATGCACATCGTGTAATACTGAAAAATTGATGAGGTTGTAATAAATAAAATGCAGTTATCTGCTATCAACGGCGTTGTCTAAATGCAAAGAAAGTTTGCAAAATAGTTTGTTATATAAACAAAATCTGCATGAATATTGATAAAGGAAGAGAAAAAACTAAGGTATAAGAATCTATATATTATGTCCCAATGCATTATAACTTCCATAACAAAATATTTTGCACTATTACCCGTGCATAGGTAGTAGAGATTCTGTGTTCCATCCCATTGGCTATCTCAGTGCATAAGTAGTAGAGATTCTGTGATCCATCCCATTGGCTATCTCAGTGCATAGGTAGTAGAGATTCTGTGATCCATCCCATTGGCTATCTCAGTGCATAGGTAGTAGAGATTCTGTGATCCATCCCATTGGCTATCTCAGTGCATAGGTAGTAGAGATTCTGTGATCCATCCCATTGGATCTCTCAGTGCATAGGTAGTAGAGATTCTGTGATCTAACCCACCCCGATGAATACCTCTTCTCGGCCCCACTTGAATGTATAAAGACCAGTTTTCGTTTTTACATGGTCCACATTACAAAGGTGGATTTGATGTGCTCTCCAATCCAGGAATAAACCTTTACATGATTTGATTTATTTTTGAATGGTTGTTTTCTGATTTTCTTTGTAAGCACACAAACAAGATCATTCACGGTAAATAATGATATGGATAAATGTGAACCAGTCTGGAAATGGGTTAAAATAAAATAGATTAAATATTGGTTAAGCTAGCCATGATTGTTGATGAAAATTTTATTTTAGTTAACAGACTCTTTTGAGGAATTACCCTAGTTGTAGCTGAATGAAACTAGAGACATTAATGGAATTTCAATCCTTTAACAGTCTTCAGCATTCATTACTGAAATTAGCGCCTGACAATTTGGTGCGGAATTGAAAGCACACGAAAACACGTAGGTCCAGAAAATGCCGAGGCTCATATCCTTTAGTCTGTACAAGAAGCTACCATCCAGGATGCATATTTACTGATACATATAGGTCTAATCATGAGCACTCAGAAATAAAAAGGTTATTGAAATTTTAGTATCATAGTATTAGCATATTTTGACTATGGGAACTAAATTAGTACCAGAGTCCTATAACTCAAGATGTAGTGAATACTGATTGCCAAAAATAGCTATGTTTAGGTCATCGTCATCATCATCAACACCTGTTGCCCCTCCTAGGGCATAGGCCGCCAACAAACCCTCTCCAGCCATCCCAGTCTTGGGCAAGTCTCTCCATTTGTCCCTACGTGTAGCCTGGCTTCTTTAGGTCCCGCTGCCAGGTATTTCTTGGGCGTTCTTTCTTCCTTTTCCCCTACGGATTCCATTCCATGTGATTGTTTGCCAGGTGGTACTTGATGCAGCACGGATAATAAGTTATCTTCCTTGTCAATATAGAAAGAAGGCACAAAACGTTATTTTACAAACAAATTAACAAAGTTAAATATTGAACATACTACAAACTACGAATGATAGGAACACTGACACGTAAGAAAATTTATAAAGTTACATCATAATTATTATAAAAATTTCTGATTGCATGCTTGGTCAGATTGCACTATTATGTCTCAATTTACTTGTGAATGTCGTCTCTTAATTTGAGAGGTCTTCTCTCATTCAAATTTTGGGAGAATTGTTGCCATTATTCATTTTTTAAACATTCTTTCATCAAAAAACCCTAACAGATTCGACAGATTTATACCGTTTTACATTTTCGATAAGTACTGTTTTGCTTTCGTTATATCTTCTTCTTCACATAGTTTGTGCCCTTTGAAGTTTTCCTCCTTTAAATGATATCCAGTCCCTTCCTTCAGGAGATAATCCGACAGGACAAAATATTGATAATTTTCTCAACTTTCCAAGTTAAATAAAATCATGAAATTGTATAGTATTAGTATGTCCGATGTAAACTTTTGGGATTGCAACTTTCCCTAATGTCTGAAAATGCGATACTAGAACTCGTCACCTAAATAATTTCTGTACAAAAAAAGCGCAGAAGGATATATTTTTATTAGCATATTGAATCTGTACTTCAAAGCAAAGCAAAATCTATCGATAAATGACAGCCAGTAGACAATGACAATTTGTCATTCGTAAGCAGATTCCCATTTAAATGGAAGACGTTTTATATGTACTTTGATTTAAGCATACACTTTAAAAAGGATTGTATTCATGCTGTCTACACTCCGTTAACTTGCATATCATGATGTAATGGTATAAATCCATAATTAATAACATATTTAAATTCCAGAAATAAAATTTATGAAATAATTTAAACAGCTGCACAATGAAATTATCTTTACTTGATAAGTCATGGATTCTAATTTGTGAAAATATTCATTATATAAGTCCAAATATATACGTTTTAAACAAAAAATTAGGTGTCTATTCTAGAGAGGTGTTCTTTATACACATTATATATATATATATATATATATATATATATATATATATATATATATATATATATATATATATATATATATATATATATATATATGGATTTTATGGCCGGTTTCATTTTATTTTTATTTTTTATTTGTCTCTAGGTAAATAGAATTTAAGTTCTTTTCTATTTTATGTATATTAATTTTTCAATGTTAAGTATTATGTTTCATTGCCAAATAAAGTAAACTTACTTTCTGTCTTCTTGCCACATTGTATACATATAACGATCCGTTTTACCTTGGTTGTGAGTAAATATCATTGTTCTGTCAGTCACTTGCGCATATTAGTCCAGTTCTGATCTCATCGCTGTCCTTACCGTACCTGTCAATAGCAGGTACAACTATTCAACGTAATATCTTGCTTTGAAAATAATGTGAACTTGGTATTTGATAAATTTGTTTACCTTTCTTACTTTAATAGTATCATTAGGCACATACACAAAACTTATTGTTGATGTATTTATATAATTGCTTAATTTATGACCTACCTGGTTCATGTTTTATTTACGCATACTACCGACACAAAATAATGTTTTGGCATGCCTCGGTCATTTAATATAGTGTATGATCGATTACTGAGCCTCGTTTTATAGCTTTATTCCCAAAACGAACAATACCATGCAATCGAAGTGAACTTTATATTTTGCAACAGTTATTAAATATTGAAAATAAATCTCTCAATCGATCGAACAATTCACAATAAGACATGCTGATGGTTTGTATCACTTACGGACACGATTTCGCCATCCGTCAACGATCAATAAACAATTGTTAGCTTGATTTCATGTTATAGTTTCATCATGGGTGCCAGCTCATATAAGCAAGGACCCACCCTAATTTCACCTCTAAACATGTCTTGACCTAAATCCATACAAAATTAATAACTGCTCACTACATATTTCCCCTCCCTCACTCATCCCGAAAAATTTCTGTTGGCTCCCTAGTGTTTCAGCGTGATTAAGGTTGCGTTGTGGCATCATAATTTGTCAGACCCCGTATTATCCAGACATTTTGAGAAGCATTGCCAGATCACCAAATAGGCAGAGTAGGCACCGTCCTATGGGTCCCACGCCTTTTAGGGGACCCGCGACAACGTATCAAAATAATATTGAATGGATTCGATCTTGACATATTAGGAGATAATTTGCGGGGGGGGGTTTCGGCTGCCTAGGGACATCCACAGGTTTGAATCCGGCACTGTTGAGAAGGAAATGTAATCTGACTCCCACATTTATTAATAGAAATTTAGTTTCTAGGAGATGAACTGAATTTTACGAAGCTAGTACAATCAATGGATCAGATCTATGGTGGTATTGAGACTGACCATCTTGAGTTTCATGATGAACACATTTTGAGGTCATTTCACTCTGAAATTTCGCTTAGATAAGGTGTTCGTCTTCACCAGCATTAATAATCAATGACAAATAAAAACAATGGGTATTTACCAAATCTGCACGATATTTAGGTTTAGTAAGCATCCGTACGTGTTTTGAAACTGCATAACAATATGCCTACCTTTTTGACAAGGTAAGCTCCCAAGCACAAATCGCTTTCAAAAAAGTTGCTCATATCTATATATGGACTGGCAATATATTTAGTGTATGTCGACTCCTTAATACATTCGAATCGCGGTTCATATGAATCAGTGGGTATAAATTTAAGGTCAATAAAACTAATGAAATGTATTTTTTATTTTTCTGCAGTTCGTTTTAGAATAGGATAGACCCATCAAGACATCATTGTTATCGGGGTCTGATTTTAACACCTATTTCCTTCTATTTTCATCATTGAATGTGATAGGAAAAGAAGAAAAAACTGAACGGTCTGTCTTCTCAGGATCTACACGAACGTTCTACTTCTCAAGCGATCAATGTATACACTGACGTGTCTTATATACAAGCGAAATTCAGTACATCCTTGAGGGTTTAATTTTACTTATTTCTGGATTGAAATAGATATTTACCTTAAATGAAATATTGGAGGTATATAATTCAATGGTGACAAACGTGACTAGCTTGAGGGAAGAAGTCATCATTTAGGATCACTTTGATCTGAGTCGTTAATAACAAATATATGAGAAAGTGCAATAATTCACAATGAATTATTTGAGAACTATTTTGGAATATGGACAAATACTTTAAAAGAATTATATATTATGTTCCAATGACACAAATAATGCAATATTGTTTATCGAACAAAAAAGAGAATGGTGTATATAACTGGCATTAGCTGATATATTTTATTTAAAGTGTAGGCATGCTGACCTAGGAATACTTATATAAAATACTTTTTTAATATTAAATTCGGCTTGATACATACATACATACATACATACATACATACATACATACATACATACATACATACATACATACATACATACATACATACATACATACATACATACATACATACATACATACATACATTATGGTTAGAGCAAAAGCGGGGAGGAGATATTCTGTCTATAATGAGTGTATTGATAAATATATAAAAAGCAACCATCGCCCCATAGGCCTGTGTGTGTGTGTGTGTGTGTGTGTGTGTGTGTGTGTGTGTGTGTGTGTAATTTTAATTCGTACTCTACGAAGATTCTAACAGATACGCAGGTAAACAGCATCCATCGCCTTGACTGCATACACCAGCTCACACCATCAAAAACTGATACTACAAAATTGTTCGTATATATATATATATATATATATATATATAGTTTAATACAAACAATACTATCATACAGGTTAGAGAAATTAAATTCGTACTCTACCGAGTTTCGAACCCAGGTCCGCGAGTAAATGGCACCCATCGCCTTGCCTGCACGCACCAACCCATATACCGTCACGACTAAGCACGCATCACCAAAAAATGATGGCACTGAATCGTTGTTATATAAGCTTGTGCGTAGCAGACACACTCGCATGACGACCTAGTAATTAATTCTCATATATACACACAGTCGTTCCAGATTCCTCTGAAAGAAATCAAGGTATATAGGAGTTTTGTTTTACAAAGAATTATAAATATATACCAAACATATATATATATTGATTTTATTCGTAGGAATCCAGAGTAACGGAGTAGACGGAGGAGAATTAATTACTAGGTCGCCAGACGAGTGTAGCTGCTACGCACGAGTGCGTATACCACCGACTTTGAAGCGGGGCTTGGGTGGGGTATGGATGGTTTGGATTTTTCAAGTAGATATAACGTACTAGGTCGCCAGACGAGTGTAGCTGCTACGCACGAGTGCGTATAAAACCGACTTTAAAGCGGGGCTTGGGGGGGTATGGATGGTTTGGATTTTTAAAGTAGATTTAACAAAGTTTCAGTATTATCGGTAGGATGACTTCGGTGGGGCAGTTTATAATGATGTCATGGGGCACTGTCAGAGGCATAGCGCGGACATATGAAGCCCACGGCAAGAATTGAAATTGCGCCCTACCAAAGTAGCGCCCACGGTAGGAACTAAAATTGCGTCTCTATCAAAGCTTTGAAATTATTTTTTTTTAATATATGTTCTGTTCACCGATTTTGCACACAAACACACACACACACACACACACACACACACTCACACAGAGACACACTTTAAGTGGTGCCCACGGCACTTGCGGAGTCTCGCCACACCCTTGCTACACCTCTGGGTACTCTGCCGCAGACATGTAGCATGATAGCCCTGCCGAACTGTCCTAACACTAACCTCTTAATGTTGAGCGTCTAGCGAGATAGTCCAAGCCATGCCATCCCATTTTCAATATTTGCCATTTTATGTAGGAAAATCAAATAACAAAAATTGGCAAACTAGGGTCAGATGAAACTTGGATTACTAGCGAGGCATATTTTTGTAAAAAAAATTACAAGTCTCTAGTATGACTTGGCCGGGGTTCGAACCATCGACCTCCCGCATCCGAGGCGGACGTTCGAACTAATTGGCCACGGAATGGAATATGAACTGGTTCGCGCGGCAAGGCGATTGACGCCTTTTACCCGTGGACCTGTGTTTGAATCTCCATTGAGCACGAATAAAAAAATTCCATTATCTTCATGATAGTATTATTTGTATTAAAACTGCCTTGCATTATCAAACAATATTTTGTAGAATCGATTAATAGCGTTATATATATATATATATATATATATATATATATATATATATATATATATATATATATATATATATATATATATATATATATATATATATATATATATATATATAATGAAATGAGTCAGCCCTGTTCCCAAGCCAAAGGATTCATTTGTGTTTAGCAGTCAACTCATAACGTTGTGATGTTACCAAGAATACAAAATATACACACATGCGTACCTCTACCGAATTCCTGCCACGTTGTTTACCACATAACCTAGATAACCTAATTCACGGACAACTCCTCTTTTTAGGGTAATTGATTTATATTTAACTTTTCGCTCAAAGTGAAGGTCGAATGCGTATCGTATGCCAGTGTCTAAGTAAAATATGGGTTTCGATCAGCATTTTTGTCCACATGGTCTTCATTCTTTGCAATGAAAACTGACACATACCTGGACATATTTCATCTCTTACGTTGCAAAATAAAATTCTATCTAGTTTGTGATATGGCATTAAGTCAGTTTTTCCGCATGTGTTTAGATCCAGCTTATTGAACTAGCAAAAGTAGGACAAAAATAGCCACAGCGTGTGTGTGTGTGTGTGTGTGTATATATATATATATATATATATATATATATATATATATATATATATATATATATATATATATATATATATATATATATATATATATATATATATATATATATATATATATATATATACAATATTCACCAAGTGGCCTTGTGGTCTAACGGGCTGACCGTTACGGATCACTGCCATCTCACCCCTGGGTTAGTTCGTTAGTTCGAGTCCAGACTCGGCTAACTTTGATAAGTGAGAAGGCATGCCAGTAGCTTCTCGTGGGTCCAAGGTTCTTCCTACACCTTTAATATTTGCCGCCATGTATAGCCTATCTTGTGCTGAAAAATGGCGTTAAACCCTATAACAACAACAAGAACAATATTCACCATTGTGGACTGTAACTTTGAGTGCATTATTTTAAGGACCCTATTCACACAAGTACACATTTATGTCGTGCTTCTCATATGAATCAGCGGTAACATGTGTTTATGTAACTGCACAATATGTAAACTGTGTGTGCGTGTGCGTGCGTGTCTTCTTTAAGTTCTTTTATGCTTCTGAAAATCTGTCTATCTGTCCATATATCCACACAAACAAGTTCACTGCACGATGGAATAGGTTGTATCAGTGAGAATTAGTGTTTTAATTCACACTCTTGCTTTGTTCATAATCTAATTTTGGACTGGTTCTAGACACACGTTAAAGGTATTTACTGTTATTCTTGAGTCTGCTTTTTTCATCAATATGAATATAATGAATACAGAACACCAGGCTTGGAGAAACGGAGCACTTATTTTTAAACCTGATATCGGTTTGTATTGGTTAAGAAGACGGAAGATCCATTTTTCCTTGAAAATTGTGTGCATTATAGTAATTCATTCATCCGTATCAAAAACAGGAATATCAGGTAGACTGCCAGTGCATGTTTTAGGCGAGGCTACGTACTAATTCTGATTAGCTTAAAGTTGGTTGGGGATTTTTTAAATATTATATTTTTGCAGTCCCGTTTATTCCAGTACGGATATGGGACAGTGCTAGTACATTTCTTCATATCAAAGTGAGGCATTTAAAAGAAATTCGAGACAGCCATACTGTGCAAACAATAGTATGTTATGATCCTTTTTGAAACTTATACTATTGATAAACGACATTTTGGTCCACCAGATATGTCATATATCTGTTTAACTTTATGTTTTCACTGAATTATGACTGAAATTGTTTTCAATAACACACACACACACACACACACACACACACACACACACACACACACACACACACATTCCATGAGTAGGAGTTGCAAATGCCGTACACTTTCTAGAGACTTTGGTGTAATATCTATTTGAAGGAGTTCAACAGGAAGATTTGGTCGTTCCAAATATCTTTCATTTGAAGCCTGTTTTTTATCAGACGGTTTATCATTTTTTTTTCTCTACACTTACACATGTATCTGTCCAATCTCATATAGCTTGAGAAGACACACTGCATATTACATGTTTTCCAGTAACATCACTGACAGAAGAACTTAAAAGATTTCTAACTCTGTATATATATTTGATTGGTTGGTTGTTTTGGGGATTTTAACGCTATTGCTCAGCGCAGTTTAAGTTATTCATGGCAGCCAGTATCACTAGTGGAGGAAGAACCCGAGAAAAGCCCCGTAATAAACACCGACCCATATGAAGATACTGGCAGTTTTTTTTTTTTTTTTTTTTGTTTTGGTCAAGCTCGAAGGCCGATAAAGGTGAAATTGTATTAATTTCGTAGGAATTGCATTAATCAGTAAAATAGAGCACTTTAGACAATCTGAATAAAATCAGATCGCCACTGTTATACATTAAGATATGACAGCGACCGCTTATGGGCCATGTTCTGGGAACTATGTTATCACCATAATCGCTAATTTTATCAACCAGTCCGATGAAGTCATATATCTTTGCGTTTGGCGATTGAGCATTGTGGATGAAAAGCATGAATGTGTACTGAACAATTTGTTTCACATTCAAATTTTTGAAATCTGCGTTTCTATTGGCTATTCAAGGGTCACCTAAACATGACCCTTAAGCGGTCGTCGTTAGATCTTCACTTTGGACCGAAGATCTGATTTTAATCAGATTATCCCTTTAGACCACAAGGCTACCCAGGGCACCTGTATATGGATAACGTTTTACTTGAGATAAGTTCACCATCCACTCTCGGCATAGGTACACCACATCTCCTTCAAATAACAATAAATCCCTGACCTTACCTTCCAAGCTACCGCTCTGGTGGCGTAGTGGTTAGAGTGTCTGCCTTGGATGCGGAAGGTCGCGGGTTCAAATCCCGACCAAGTCATACCAAAGACATAAAAATGGTACTAACAACTGCCTCGCTTGGCCCTCAGCATCAAGAGGTTAGTGTTAGGACTGTGGACCTGGTGTCAGGATAATGTGACTGGGTGGGCATCATGCTACATGTCTGCGGCATGATGGACAATGCTCATCTACATTGCTCAATCTCCAAACTCAAAGATATATGACTTTATCGGACTAGTTGATAATGCTAGACATCACTATAAACTGCAACACTGCAAACATCGTAACGATATGACTGAAAATTTGTAAAGCTACGTTAAAAGTACAAATCACACACACACACACACACACACACACACACGATCTTTTAACCGCTCTGGTGGCCTAGTGGTTAGAGCGTCCGATTCGAAGGTGGGAAGTCGTGGGTTCTATCCCCGGTCGAGTCGTGCCAAAGACTTACAAAAATGGTACTAACAGCTGCTTCGCTTGGCGCTCAGCATCAAGAGGTTAGTGTTAGGACTGGTCGGCCTGGTGTCAGGATAATGTGACTGGGTGGGCATCATGCTACATGTCTGCGACATGATGCTCCAGTGCTAGACATTACTATAAACTGCCACACTGCAGACATCGTAGCAGTATGACTGAAAAAATTGTTAAAGCTACTTTAAAAATCAAAATCACACACACACACACTCACACACAAGATCTTTTATACGCACAATGCACACGGTCATTTTTCCTGTCATTTTTTTTTTGTTATGTGCAATAATAATAATTGTGCATAAGAGAATTTGAAATTAAGTTAATCATGTGCAGTAATGCAAAAAGGATAGAAGTTAAACCTTGCATATAATTGAAATGTCCCTTGACTATGAGGGATGGTGAGTGAATGATTACATGGAATTTGATATCAGCATGATCATCCTTTATTGACTAAATTAATTTAGTCCGAGTACCATTATATGTTCCCCACCCCTTGTAAAAGCCAATAGCTAGATAGTTACCTTGGGTGATCTAACCCATCGTAAGATTCCATATAGGCCTACTTGTGTCGTTCACGAAATATGAAAGATCAGATGAACTTGGCTTGTAGATTAAGTAAGAGGAAAATGAACTACACGGAAAGTGGACAACCATAACACAAGGTCCATATAAATCGAAAGTTTTCATATTGAAGACAAAAAACAAATGCAGCTGCAAAACTAGAATGTGTACGGAGACAAAACGGATAGTTTACTGACAATTATATTATATACAACCCAATCTAGACTCAAAAGAAAGCATTGGTTGCAGTTAGTGAGAACTCTACAGTCGTATGCATGTTTTCTTTGCTTTATGTTTCTCAAAGAGATCATATATACAGTATGAAAAAATCAAGATATGTGCCTTTGCATTAGGGAAGGACCGCTTCTTTGGCCAAAATGGTCAGAGCGTCATCCTTGGATGCGGGAGGTTGAGTGTTCGAACCCTGATCATGTCATACCAAAGACTTATAAAAATTATACTTGCAGCTGCCTCGCTAGGCGCTCAGTATTGAGTATAGTGTTAAGACTGGTTGTTAGGACTTGTGGGAATGGTGTCAGGATAGTGTAATTGGGTGAGACATCATGTTACATGTTTTCATTATGATGCCATAGTGCTAGACATCACTTAAAAGCTACATTAAAAATCTAAATAACACACACACACACACACACACACACACACACACACACACACACATACATTCACACATATTAGGGAAGAATTTCTGAACAAAATAAAACAGAGCCCCGAGTTGCTGAGTGGTCTAAAGCGCACTCCGTTACAGATCACTGCCATTTCACCTCTGTCTGCGTGGGTTCGAGTCTAAGATTCGGCGAATGTGGATATGTGAGAAAGCTTGCCAGTTGCTTCTCGTGGGTCAGTGATTATTTCCGCTGATTTCCCGAATTTCTTCCTCCACCATTAATACTGGCCGCCAGGTATAGCCTATTATCGTGTGCTGAAAATGGCGTTAAGCTCACAAGAAAAACAAAAAAAAAAAACATTAGGGTTGTCCGCGGATGCGGGAGTTCGCGGGTTTTATCCCCGGTCGAGTTATACCAAAGACTTTTAAAAATGGTATTAACAGCTGCCTCGCTTGGCCCTCAGCATTAAGAGGTTAGTGTTAAGACTTGTCGGCCTGTTGTCAGGATAAAGTGACTGGATGGGATATCATGCTACATGTCTGCGGCATGATTCTCCATTGCTAGATACCACTATAAACTGTCACACTGCAGACATCCTAGCGATATGGTTGAAAATTTTTTAAAGATACGTTAAAAATTATAATTACATCACAACACATTAAGGCTGAAAGTAATTTCCCAATTTTGCAGTCTCACGGAGTATTTTTTTCACCCAGCTAATTCCCTGTCATCCTATCCTCAGAAACATGGATCTTGGGTAGACATTTCCGCTGGAAATTCCACTGCAGAGTCATTTCCCCTGGCGGAAACACTACTACGGAGAACTCAAATTACTGAACGTTAAAAACAGCTATGGTTAAATAGGGTTCAGCATTTGGCAGAAGAGAACGGGTTAAAATGTTTCAACAAAGAAAACTCTAACTGAATTAACTTCTGTAGATTACATGAGCTTTCGTATGACTCAAAATTCTAATGTTTCTCTAATCCATGTTGTGGAGGACAATTGTAGGACTATTTATTTACCGTACACCAACTTTCTTTCCACATATAAGATGCCCAAGAACAAATATAAAGAAACCTACGGTTTTCATGCGATTCTTATCAAACACAAACTAGGGTACATACCGGAAAGTGCTTTAGTAATATATAAACATGATCCTGGCTTTATTGTGTAAGAATCAACTCTCTTCTCAGTGCTTTAGCCACAGTCAGGGACTTGGTGTCTTGGAGTTTTTAGAACCTTTCCTTCAGGAAGTCTCCATGTTGAGGCAAATCAACATTCATTTGATCTCAAAGGAATGAAATTGAAACTTCAGTATGCAACCAAATTGTCTTTTAATCCATCATATGATGTCTTCTTTAGGCCTCAATACCAGTCCGCTCAGTAGGTAATACTGGTTCCATCTTTTGGCATGCAAAATCATTCTTTCCGAAAGTGTAGTAGAAATCAGTCATGCAAATACTAAAACTTTCTTAAAGATGAAAACAAGATTTGAGGTACCGTTGGAATCGCAAAATCCTATGGCGCTATCTTTTGCCGGTCACCGGACAAAACCTCCATTGCTACTGCAAATATTACAGCCATACTCAAATATTTCTCATTCAAGCTTCTCCAAAACCAAATTTGATATTTTCAGAATCCATTTCAATACAGTAGGCTATAAGAAAGATTTGTTTTTAGACAACCAGTCCATGTTCAGCATCTATTAGACACAAGCTGATTTATACAAAAATATTTTGTAGTATTAGCTGAAAATGCAATCAAAGCTCTCAAGCAGTCACAAACATTTTAGTGTCAGATAATAAAAACAGAACAATTACTTCAAATATAAATCGGTATGTTCTATATATCTGGACCGCTCCGGTGGCCTAGTGGTTAGAGCGTCAGCCTCGGATGCGGGATGTCGAGGGTTCGATCCCTGGCCGAGTCATACCAAAGACTTACAAAAATGGTATTAACAGCTGCCTCGCTGGTGCTCAGCATTAAGAGGTTAGTGTTAGAACTGGTGTGACTGGGTGGGACATCATGCTACATGTCTGCGGCCTGATGCTCCATTGCTAGACATCACTCTAAACTGCCACAATGCAGACCTAGCAGCTATATGACTGAAAAATTGTTAAAGCTACGTTACAATTCCAATTCACGTCAGACATCGATATATTTGGCAAAATATCTTAGAATTCCACAAACAAGCATCGGAACACTGAACACATCAATGGAAAGTAGCATCTTTCATACAGAAAAAAATGTGCCGTTTGCGTATGAACCGCGTGATTCATTCATACCTTCTACAGGGTTAATCTCGACCACAGTTCATGCACTGCCCGTGTCCACACAGTGGAACACATTCTTGCTGTGACCATACAACTACCGTCCTGTGAGACAAAAATTTTTGTACCGTTTCTTCGAATGCGGTTTATCCAATAAATTCTGACCATATATTGTGAGTATTTTATACGTTGTGCAGTTGTCAATGATTATATATATTTTTACACAATAGTTATGGTCTTTTATAAATTCTTGTTGTGGATACGCATCTCACTAATAATGTCACTAAGTAATATTTTCAGGAAAAAATTCTTGACAACTCTCAAGTTTCTGCCGATTTATTTATTATATACGTGAGACATGTTTTAAGAAAGTTTATCGCCTTTATTTCTCTTACTATTGAGTTGTCGGCAACTTGAAAGGTACAAAATGTTATGTCTGTAACCACCTTTTATGTGAGATGTCTTTTTCACATACTTTTGAATTACTCATGGTTCGATCATGGTCTGACATCTACGATTGGCAGTGTACTCGTTCTATAACCATGGAACATGTTTACCCATCTTTCAAAAGTGTTCTCTACCAATAATTTGTTATGTACGAAATTCAAATCACGCGATTCACAAGGAAAAAAGACGACGAGGCAAACTAGTAAATTCCTAGCTCTTCAAATGTGTCTAACAGTAATCTCATAATGGTATATTAATGTCGTTCACACATGACGTCACGCAGTGAGGGATGAGGATAGCGATCCAGATGAAATATTGGATAATTGTTATAACATTTAACTGGTTTAAATTGCTGTGTTTTTAAGTATGAAATTCTATTTTTCGATATAATGTAATACACATTTTGAAAACATAATGTGGGCTAAATAAACTGAAAGCCTACTCGTAAATAAACTTAGATTTTATAAAAGTAAAAAATTAGGGTAACAAGTTATCGCCATCCTGACAACAGTACGACGAGATCAAAGACACACGGAAGTTTTGCAAGTTGAAAGGCGGTATTCGGTCCGCAGCGAACGTATAAACTTTAAATATTTTTCCGTGATAAAACAACAAATGTAATTAGTAGTAGGGTCAAGGTTGGGCCTTGTGTCGTGCTGGGATGCAACACATTAAACGGAATAAATATGTTAGCTTTTCTTTTCTTTTCTCTCTCTCTCTCTCTCTCTCTCTCTCTCTCTCTCTCTCTCTCTCTCTCTCTCTCTCTCTCTCTCTCTCTCTCTCTCTCTCTTTTCAAAACGTTTTGTTGACATCACTGAATTGTTAGATTATAAACAGCCATACTAGTACAAAGAGGAACAACCATTGCTTTTGCAAAGTACTGGATATCGCAATGCAAAGTTCAGCTTCTCATTGAAAAAGATAGTTCGAAGTCTAAAAAGCATCAAAACCTTACATCAATTAACAGAGCATATTAAAAAAAAAGATGGCTTCAATATCAGGACTATACATTCGTTTACTTCCTAAGCGTAGTTCGTCGTCAGAAGGTAAGCGTCATGTAACTACTGTCCCTGTGAAGTTAATTAGAGCGCAAAATGATTATAACATTAAACATAGTGATGGCCAGTTTTGCACAGCTACAATTAGACATTTGAAAGAACTGTCTCCCATGCTTGGACCGGATGAGGTTTGTTTTATTGGCCAGGACGATAAATGTTGCGTCTCAATTGGTCTCGTCGCTGCCAATAAGTAGAGTCCACTGTTAATGCACGTTGAGTATAAAGTAAGCCTTCCTGACCTTGACTGGGTAGTTGCACGTATGTAAAAGTAAAGGAGTGTTTCTTTGTCCTGAGTCTTCTTTCTTCTTTCCTTCTTTCTTCTTCTTTTTCCGTTATTCCTTTGTTCTCCGGGAGCTCCTAGAAACACGTCCGTCCTCTTCGAAGGCTGATAACCATCGCAGTAAGCGAATGTGAGACAATTACCCACTGACTGATCTGTTATTATAGTCATGTGTCCACTCTCGTGTATTATGACTGGTTAAAGCCCTGATAAGGGCTAGCGGCCTCCCCTCCTTTCGAGGCAGGGCTCACCCGTATCTAAGTGCTTGACACTTTTTGCCCCGGCGCATGGGCTACCCCCCCCCCCAGGTGGTTTACCACCTTAGCCGGACTTCACCTTTAGGTGTAGTTGCTACCTAGGGAGGTGCGTAGCCCTAGTGCTGGGCTTTTGCTCCAGTGCTTGATCTTTTGTTATTGACCTTAACAGACTTTTGATTGGAAATCCCTGACACAGTCAGACTGCCAAGACCCCCGGACTCGGAAAAGGCAAAGGAAAACATCCCAGAAAGGAGGTGTCTATACAAAATCGTATCTCCATGGCCTCTCCGTCTTGACCCAGGGGCCTCCTCATCTTCGCTAGTCTTTCTGAGTGGCCCCTGTGTGCAGTCTGTATCCCCATGGTCCCACCGTCCTTACCCAGGCGTCTCCTCTTCTTCCCCTTTGTGCTGCTGGTGCTGGCAATGGATGTCGTGTTTAGCTCCTCATGCGGTTAAGGCACGTGATTAGGGGGGGTCAGCTATTGCCCATTGCCTAATTGTGGTGGGTGGTGTCCCTATCTGCCAAACTTGTATATGCTACAAACGTTTCAAATATTCCTGAGTTGTGAATTTTCCTATTTTTTTTTTTTTTTTTGTAGTTGTAGCTTTGTACAGTGTACTTTTGTATAGTTTTTATTTCTTTTAGGTGTAATTTGGATCGGGTGTTTTGGTACCCTGTGTTTTTTGAATGTCTAATTTGGATATTCAGTTGGTTGTGGTGACAGGTCTAATTTGTACTTTCAAGGGCCAATTCAGGGTTGTTTTTTTCCAAAGAGGGCTCCAGCCAAAGGGAGCCCAATGTATGGCATACGATTATTACGTCTTTTCTAATTACTCCTGCCGTTAAAATGACAAGGGAGTAATTTGTTTTTATCCTTGTGGTTGAATTGCATTCTCCCACTTTGTTGTGTGTTGTTTTTTTTTTTGTGTTTTTGTGTGTGGTGATGAGATTAGCTTTATTTCAGCTATCCCTTATTTTGGGACTTGTATTTGTATAATTGTTTGGGTTTGGGCAATCTGTAGAGCTACTGTGATTCTCTGCGTATATGCTATATAGTGTGATGGGGGGGAGGGAAATGGGGGTGGGTGGGTGGATGTTTTATTAGATTTTGGAGGTTGTCAGATTGTTACTCATCTAACCTTTTTGGTAAAAAGCACTACTGATCATCTTTTCATTTGTATGTGGCTTTTTCAGCCTTTTGTTGTTTTCAGTCTTCAGTCCTCTCTTCTTTTGTCGCTAGTATTTCAATTCTGCTTGTTCTCCTTGTGAGTTGGTTTGTTGTGTTGTAGAAATTTAAAATGTATTTTCATTCCACTTCTTCATTTTGGAGTTTACAGGCTTGTATTTAATTTTTGTCCGTTTATATCATGTAGTCGCCTTCACTCCCGGTCCTTCATTTTGCTATCTTTTGGCTGTGTAATTTTTTTTTCTGCGTTATTTTATAGGCGGACGTGATGAAAAACATCCTTCTAGTTTCAATCCTAGTTTGTTTTCAAGATTGGGGTTGCCTTATTTATTAACTGATCTGACTATTTTATAAGGACAAATGTGTTAATGCTGAGGTTTAGATAATTGTGTTGGAAAAGAGGGGTTTGCATTTTCAATCCCTTTTAGTTTATGTATATTTTATATCACATTGTATTTGTTGTAGGTAGTCAATAATGTTTGCATGCGAGGTTTGGATATTTTTGTTGTACTTGGGTTGGAAGAAAATGGGGTATGTGTAAGGTGCTTTTATTTTGGATTGCTGGTTTTGAAAATTTATTCTGTGTGCATAATAATTTACACATTCATTAAAGATATGTTCCAAGGTTTCAGGCGTGTTACAGTGCGGGCAGTTTGGTCTGATCGTTTGTTGAGTAGTGACATGTTTGCCCATACTATTGTACAATTTGGTTCGGCCTGTTCTAAGTCTGTTAATTATATGATTTTCCCTATGATTTGGTAAAGATTTCCATTTGATGTGGCGATCAACTTTGTTTTTGAATTCAGTACAGCTGAGTGTGACTGAAGTTCGTCCCACTGTAACTGCCACTGGTTGTTGATATATTGTTGAATTTGGGAGTATATTTCGCGGGTGCTGTACCCTATATCAGCTCTATAGCTGGTGATTAGTGCTTCGCTGGCGGTTTGGTCTGCAAGATCATTGCATTGTAGTTGTATGTGGGATGGTACCCATAGGAATTCAATATGTCTCCCCTGTTCGAATGACTTGCGTAAGCTGTATAGCGTGCTTTCCACCATATTTATTCTGTTTGTTGGTTTGGTTGATTTAATTGCTTGTAAAGCGCTTAGTGAGTCGCTTATTATAAGGTATGATGTTTGGTCTTGGGTAAAGGTCCAGTTTATGGCTTGGTTAATGGCCCAAAGTTCTGCAGTGACAAATGAGCTCCCATCGGGGAGTCTGACCTTAATTTTGTGTTGTTTGGAGGAAATGACTACTGCTGCTGCGGTAGAATTTTTCTGCGAGTTTTTGGAGCCGTCCATGTAAATATGTGTGTGCTCTTTGTACGGTGTGTTCAAAAGTTCCTATATGTGGGTTATGAGCTTCCGTGAGTTATCTTTTTTTATTACCCCCCCTCTAGTAGTTGAAAGTTAATTTTAGGAGTTTGATTCGGCCATGGGTTTGGGTCCTGATACAAGCTTTGTTCAGCTTGGATGTTAAAGTTTGGTGTTTGTTTTATTATTTTGTGTACTCGATTGAGAGCTGGGGGATGTTTTACCCATTTTGGACGGAAAGTGATCCCACTTTTGAGATATGCTTGTCTGCTTGGGTTGTGTTCCGGTAGGGTGCTGACTCTGGTAGCGTATTTTAGTAATAGCTCCGTTCTTCTTAAATGTAGCAGTAGCTCTCCTGTGGGCACTTGTAGTTCCTTAAGGGAGGTATTGGGTAGGGTGCCAGTACATAGTTGTAGAACTTTGTACTGGATGGAATCTAGTTTTTTGAGTAATGTTGAATCTGCAGAGTCATATGCTTGACAGGCGTAGTCAAGTTTAGATCTGATTAGTAGACGATATATTTTGAGCATGGTTTCTTGATTTGCCCCCCACTTGATGCCTCTAATGTGCCTTAATAAGTTAAGATCTAGTCGGCGTTTTTCTAGGAGTGTATTTATGTGCAGTTTCCAGGTAAGATGTCTGTCCAGCGTGGCGCCTAGAAACACAGTGTTGGTAGTAAACTGCACTTTTTGGTTGAGTAGGAATAGCGGGGGGTGGTCGATTTGCTTGACATTTTTCGGTGAGAATAGTATGACCACAGTTTTCACCATGTTTATTTTGAAGCCCTGATTGTTTGTCCAGTTTGAGATGTGATCTAGGCTTGTTTGCAATTGGTCAACATAGTTAGGGCTTTTTGGATTTACGGCTTTCCATATACAACCGTCATCCGCGAATTGTGATAGTAATACTAATGTTTTGATGTTGTTCGAGAGGTCATTAACCATGAGGTTGAACAAGATGGGACTTATAAACACTGCCTTGTGGTGTCCCATTTTCAAGTTCTTGTTCAGCCGAGTTTTCTGTCCCTATTCGAACTTTGAAAGTCCTTTTATGTAGAAAATTTTGGATCCATTGGTGCAAGCGCCCTTTAATGCCAAACTTGTTGAGTTTAAGAATAAGACCGTCTGTCCACACTAAGTCAAATGCCTTCTCGAAATCTAAAAAGATAGCTACTAGATGGCGTTTTTTCGAATCACTGTTGTTAAACGCTAGTTTGATATCAGTTTCTAGGCGTAGGATTTGGTCAAGTGTTGTGCGGCCTCCTCGGAAACCGCTTTGATTTTCGGTTAGTAGTTAATTATATTCCAGGCAGTATTTTAGCCGATTCACTATCATGGTTTCCATGACCTTACATAGGGTAACAGTGAGCGAGATTTGTCGGTAAGACCCAGTTAGGTGTGGATCCTTGTTTATTTTTGGGACGGGGATGACTAGAGCTTGTTTCCATTTGAGTGATATTTTGCCATTGGTCCAGATTTGGTTTATATGGTGTAGAAGGTTGTTTTTCATATTAGGTGGTAGGTTTTGGTACATGACGTTGTCTATAGTGTCATCCCCTGGTGCAGTTTGTTTTTTGTGTTTTAGTGCTGTTTCTAGCTCTGTTAGGTTGAAGTAGTCATTTAGGGGTTCATTATTGCATGTATCCTGCGCTGTCATATCAGTGAATAGGTGGGGGTATTTGCTTTATAGGTTTGATTTTTGTTTAAGGAAGCTCTAAGAGCGATTAGAGTTGCTGCTTGCCTCCGCATAGTGTTTGGCAAGTGTATCTGCTTGGGTTAGTTTGCCAATGGTATGAACTTTTATATGTTTGGGTTGCGCTTTCTTTCCATTTATTTCCCTAATTTTACTCCAAATTGCGGTGGCTGTGGTTTGATTATTGAGACCAGAGCAATATTCCTTCCACGAGGTTTCTTTGGCAGCTTTAAGAGTTTTCCTGGTTATTGCTCTGTGTCGTTTGTAGTCTATGTAATCATTTATTTGCTTACTTCTGTTGAATAGGTTTAAGGCTGATTTTTGTTGCTTTATTACTTGCCTACATTTATCTGTCCACCAAGGGAGTTTAGTTTTCTTCCCTAAACCTGTTGTTTTGGATATGTTTGTTCATACTCTTTTAATTTTGGGAGCTTGGGATTTTTGGGTCTGAGATTGGTTTCCTGGAGGCATATAATCATGGGTTTGTTTTTGGCTTCTTGTAGATTTGCCTGCAGTTCTCGACAGTTTGCACGTATGCCTCGACAATTCCATTGCCAAATTATCAAGTCTCCCTTTTGGTTATTGATGTTTTTGATTTGTCTGCTTATAATGTTTGGTGTATTATTTGGCGGAGCTGTAGCTGTTGATGTTGTTGTTGTGTTGACTTTGATAGCATAGTGATTGACTAGCTTGATGGGTATGTTATCGATTTGTTTGATTTTCTTGTACGCTTTCATTTGTGCTCAGCTGTAGCACCAGACTATAATGTCCGATGATTTTGTCCTAATAATTTTGAGGTTACCAGATTTGTGTTTCATAAGTTCCATTCGGATGGCGGATTGATTTTAGATAGAGTGTTAAATATCTTGGGTGGGGTTGTAGTTTATGAGTGGGTTGCAGACTAGGTTTTTCTGTTGAATTTATTGTGGCTGGTGAAATTAAGTCGTCCTGTGTGAGTTCTTGTCCTAGTTTGGGTTTTTTTGGCTTGAGACTGTTCCTGAAAGCTATGCTGTCTTTTGTTAATGTGATTGTTAAGATCGTTTTGATTGTGATCTAAATTAATGTGTAGAAAGGTTTGGAGATTTGGTGCCGTGTACATTTTGGGTATTTATGCTGATTCCTGTTGCATTAAGTTTGGATTTGTTGCCCCTTGGTGGACCCCTTAGTGGTTGCTTACCCATACCACTGTATGTGGTTGCATTGTTTGTTTGTTCTGTAGGTAGCAAATTGAGATTATCTTCTGGTGTTATTTCTAGGATTTCTTGCTGGAGAGCTGCCATTATCTCATTTAGGTGTGGGTTTTGGACGGCCCCGGTAGTTCATTATCGTTAGCATATATTACGTTTTGTTTACTATTAGGGGCTTTAGAGTTTCCTATTTGTGCTATTACTTCTTGGTTTTGTGCTGTCTCCATAATGTTATTGTCTGAATCATTTATTTCTTATGTGGGATTGGGATAGTCTGTCTGAACATTTATTTTCGGTCGTTTGTTGCCAATGGTGTTGTCGTTTGTGTTTATAGTTCCTATATTGTTGTCGTTTTGGGATTGTTTTTGAACATTCTGGATATAGGCGGAGTGGGTGTACTTACGTTTAAGATTTGCATTACATATCTTTGGTTTTATGCCATTTTGCTGATTTGTTTGTGTGATTGTAAAATCAATATTGCCATAGATTTCGTTTAATAGTTTTTTGCTTGGATATCTTTTTGTATTGCTCTCCTTGCAAACCTGTGCTTAGTGAATACGGCTTTGAGTTGATTGGCCATTTGTGCAAATTATTCGTAATTGTTATTTATTAAAGGTTTGTGCTTAACAGATATGTAGTTTTATTGTGCTTAAGATTGTTTACATTAATGTATGCACTTGAATTGTAGTTTAAAGGCATTTACTGGGTTGTAACCGATATAGATTTAGATTTTGGCCAAAGATAACAATCAATCTAGTTAGTGTAACCTTGACTGTCTTCCCGGGCTTCCTTTGTTTGAGCATACGGTATAGTTCCAGAATTGTAATCCGTTAGAAAATTCGTCACATATCGCACTTCTCTGTTCCAAATTCCTTAGTAGTTAATGGGTAAAGAAATTTTCTTGTTTTTTCCCCTTGTTCTTTCCTTTTCTCTTCTCTTCTTTCCTCTTCTTTGTTCTTCTTTAATCTTCTACTTTTCTTCTACACTCCTCTTCGTTTCTCCTCTTCTGTAAATTATTCTTGATCCTTTATCCAATACTAGTACTCCTCTTTTTCTTTTTTCTTCTTTTTTCCTTGATTCCTCTTCTTTCCCGCTTTTATTTTTCTTCCAGATTCCTTTGTTCTTCTTCTGTTCCGTTTCAATCTTCTTCTGTGCTATGATACGTCCGTCCTCTTCAAAGTTCACGACTCGAATCCTGGACAATTACCCAGCCATTGCTAAGTATATAAATCCATTGAATTCGAACCTCATAGAACAGGATATATTATGTAGAGATCAAAACTGGTGTGACACCAATGTCCGCTCAAGCCAATACTTGTCAGAAGATTGTGAAGTGTGCCAACGTGCTCTTCGAAAGCACAAAGTTCATACTTCATCATGATAAAAGTCATATTTCTACCTCATCCTTTATCCCTTGTTGAAATATGTGAAGAGCTTAAAGTTCCAGAACTAGCAACATATCGAGCCTTGCACAAATTTCCATCCTTATTTGCAACTCAAATTCTCTAAACAGAAGACATTCTACCTGGTCAGCAAACACGTTTCGGACAATTCCCTATGATCTGTATTGCCTTACCCTTTATCTGCGCTGAATGTGAGAATTTGCAAGATATGCTGTGTACTTCAGCTCTCTGGTCATGCTGCGTAGTCACTCAATCCTTCACAAATAGCAGTTCTATCGAAGCGAATGAGATCAAAGATGGTCGCTGCTAGAAGGCAACGCACAATAATCATACTAGCGAATGCGGAGACTGAAGAAAGCTTGGATTGGATTGACGAGGATTAACTTGATCTGAAAAGAATGGCTTCCCTTTCCAATAAACGATGTTAATCTAGAAATAAATGGATTTCCTGTTCGTTCAGTAGAGGAGCATCTTACTTTGACCTGGGATAATGATAACTATGAAGAGAAATAATTCATTTACAAATACATCAGATTTTAAACCCTTGGAATTTTGTTGTGGATTTGATGAAACTCTAATGTTAGTAAGAATTGAAGTGATTGGTGTGTTTAATTTACATTTCATTTTTTAAAATCGTTTTTCAAAATCATTTTATAAACTATTAACTTAGCCGCCCAGCAGTCCTTGTAAAAGCCTAATTAATTAAAGACTATTTTACATTTTAAAAAAAATTTTTGTTTTGTCTGTATAGTTTACTGAATTACATTGCATTTACTTTTCAGTATTACAAAATATTGTCGAGAAAAATCAAAGATTTGTGACGTAACATTTAGAGGGGCTCTAGCTTTTTGTGACAAGGTGTGCTGGGTGTGTGGTCAAAACATGACAAATATTGCTTGGCGTCATATGTGGACGACCACTTGTCCTATATTTAAATTATATAACATTATTTAAAGCACCGCATCGACTAGTAGACTGGGTACTAATATTAGTACCCCAACTTCATAGACTGAGTGCTATTATTAGTTCCTCAACTTCGTAGATAGGCTCACGTGCAGCAACGGATCAGCTGAGAGCGATTAACACCCAGCACTTTTTCAGCATATTTTCAGAACTTTTAGAAGTTTCAATACTGAAAGAAATTAAATAGTTCTTTTTTTTTTCAATACCAGAATCGTTGAATTTCGCTGCAAAAAGGTGTGCTAAATAGCATTTATCTTCCTTAATTTTGTTTGGAACGTCCATCCTATTGGTTATCTGATAACTATTTCCGTTTTCAGCCTCTTTTTTGTGTGCCATATAAGGACATTGCATTCTTATTTGGAAATATATAAACAGATTGTAGTAAATGGAATGCGGTGAATAATGTATCGTAAAATATCCTCATATGGCATAACAAACCTAACTGGAAAACAAGACAATTGAGAAAATCTCGCGTTATCTGGTATGGTGGAGAGGATACGGTTTGTGTAACCATAACCATATATTTTATCTCATATTGACTTAATAAACTTCCTTCAAAATATGACTCTATTCAGGTAGTATATTTTATTCCAATTATTCTTTATGACTTCAGCCGTATTTTTATTTGTTCTATTACATGATATCAGTTCATGACCTGTATCACATCGAGACAACATTGTAGTTAATTGACTAGTTTTTCTCCTTCATAAACTGTATGATTCGAGAAAAGATTAATGTTATTTTTGCTTGTCAATGTCTTTATGTTATTTTATTAGAGAAAAGACTATAGTCTACCGCTCGAACAAAAATAGATATAATGACGTCATGACTTCCGTGTCGTCATCTAATCGAATTTCATTATGACATGTTTCTCAAATTTAAAAGTATGATGAAACGTAATGAAACCTTTCGGCCTCGAAAGTAGGTTTCTCTAGCTTTATCTCAGTCCAATATGTTGAACCTTGACAGCAACAAAGTTATCTAAACTCCTATCCAAGATAAATATCGACCCATTTAGGTGACATCTGCTTATTTGCAGTCAGGAATATCACGTTTCTGACAGTTTACCTCTACACAATTTGATTTAAAGTAAGATCTCCACGTGGAGATCTTATAGACACCAGTCAGATGCCATGTTCTGATGACCTTCTGGTTCACCAATCAAATACATTTTTCGAACTTTTGTTGTTGCTGTTTTAGGATTTAACGCCATTTTTCCGCACCAGATATCGACCAGTATAAATGGTGGAGGAAGAACCCAAGTAAAACCGGGAAAGAACTACCGACCCACGAGACTCGAACCCACGCAGAGGTGAGATGGCAGTGTTCCTTAACGGTGAGCGCTTTAGACCACTTGGCCACTCGAGGCCTCTCGAACTTCTGAAAGGTGACACACGACATTCAGAATATATCATTACTAAAGATAACTATCCCAGACACGAAATTGCAATGCTTTTTCGGATAGGATATATTAAATACAAGTGGACGGGAAATTCCAAAGGTCACCAAAGCATGAACATTTATCGCTGTCTGTCAGATCTACAATTAGGATTGTGAAGATCTGATTTAATTAGTTTGACAGATTCGGTACTGGCCGGTTTGGCGTATGTTACCTCAGCTTAAGTAAGACATCAGTAGTAGGAGAAAGTAAGAATCCGAGCTCAACAACCCCCTCCAGACCACCAAACAAATACAAAATACCTAGGTAACGTAATAGAAAACCTATTGCAATCAATAATTGCGTTAAGAATCCGAGCTCAACAAATACAAAATACCTAGGTAACGTAATAGAAAACCTATTGCAATCAATAATTGCGCTAAGAATCCGAGCTCAACAACCCCTCTCCCAACCCCTCTAGACCTCCAAACAAATACAATAGAACACCTGTTGCAAAATACCTAGGTAACAGGTAAAATTTAATTACGTGATCTTCCAGAATAAGCAGAATGATATGTCAGACTCAATTTTCCAAATCATTACGATTTAGCAGAGCGTGGCGATTGTGGACTAAATTACGCATTAGAATTCCAGTAAGGTAAGTGGTATTATACCTCATTACCAACTGTTAATGTCTCAACTGTAGATATCAAAAATATTTCATTATCATGGTGATAGAGGCTAAACTTTACTTTACCGCTCACATAACGACGGGACTCAAACAAATCTTTTATTTGTGATTTGTTAAGAGGGTATTTTTTGTCGATAAAATACAACTTTGACCGATCAAGATCAATTGTAAGTTTGGTGTATTTTTGCTGACTAATCGGACAGTGAAAGTTGTTAAATTCCGCTAGCAACTTTTGATACAATTGTTCGAGATAATTAAAATACTCGCTGTCATCAGATCTGATGAGCGAAAGTTTTAACTTGTCACGAGTACCACTAAAGCATATGCCTGATGTTTCATTATTAATTTCAACTGTCAATGGTTTGCCGTCCATCATTAGATATTTGATTTTGCTACTGTAGCTATTTGTTACTGTCAAATTTTCAAACATTATTTTTAAAGTTTAGATAAAATTTTAGTTTGCAAAGATAATGTCAAATATATCTCTATCATCATGACAATACCCAAGTGCAAATGTATCTACCCCATTTTCGCAATAACGTTTATCATCAAAATTGCTCAAACCGCGTTTGATAAGGACATCTGTTTCGAGCTTATGATGATTTGTCCGAATTGACATAGCTCTTATAAAACTAACACCGCCATCAAGCGCGTACTTGTAGTCATCAAATTTTATAAACTTTTTAACAAAATCACGAGGCAGACCTTTTGCTTTTTTTGTTATTTTATTATTGTCCAATAATACGGCATACATTTTGCTGCGTAATCCGATAAAATATTTGATAGCGCTCGAGTTCATTTCATCTTTAAACTTACCAATAACCTTTTTATTTGTGTCGTCATGAAATTTACTGTCACGTGGGTAATCAGAAAGATCAAACAGATATCTATTATCATGCATGTCCTGATAGATGTCCTCACATTCGATTTCATATACGAGCGAATCAGTATCAGTAAATAATAATCTACTAGCCGGCCATTGATTTTTAACAAAATTATAATGAAAATCGTACATCAGCCACTTTGATAAATCTAACACTGAAGCTCCAACGTAGATCGGCTTGTTTAGTTTTAGATTTGTTTTTCTTCTTTGTATCGCAACAAGATTCTCATTAAAAAATTTCATGCTCACAAAATCATCGTCTGACACAAGTTTGTTTCTGCGATTGACATCATTGACTAGTTCGATATTTACGCGTTTCCTAATATTCTCCATCGTCTTACCAAAAACAGAATTGTTCATCAGTTTGAAAAAGTTTTTCTCAAAATCAGTTTTTGCCGCAGCTCTTCTTGTAGTGTTCGAGTTAATATAACCTCTCATCCACGGTGACTGATTAAATTTTAGTACGCGATGAACTTTTCTCAACACGAGACCAGCATCGACTGCTTGTTTTAAAGCTTTGTAATGCAAAACATAATTACGTTTATGAAGCAAATTTGGTACTAGTTTCTTGACCATGGAATGTTGCCTTGGTGATGCTAACGCTTGTTGTTCTTTTGATAACAAACTATAATCTATGACCATCGATTCCGCGCAGAAAGGGTAATCGTTATGCAATTTGTGTAGCGAAGTTGGATAATCGAGATCAACTTCAACGAAATATGAAACATCGTCGGGTATCTTTTTTTCTGTCTCTGATAGAAATTGATCAGCCGTGATCCAATGAAATCCACCAAACGGCATTGACTCTGCCATCGAATACCCGTACAAGTTATTGCAATCTAGATAAACTATATACTTCGAAGGAAGGTCAGGATTATACTCTTTCAAATATTTGTTGTTTGCTTCAGCATATTTCTTCGTTATCACGCTAATACCGCCTCGGATACCTTTTTCGATAAAATTGAACATATCAACGTTAGTCAGTAATTCCAACCTTACCTTACTAAACTTTAGCAGAGCATCCCATGACAGTCCGGGGGCAGAATAATACCAGCAAGGATCTAGTCCGTAATTATTATAACTCACTTCTCGAAAACTTTCAAAAACATCTGCTAATAATAACACGTCAGTTTTCAAATACAAATCGTGATAATCACCAAAAGTCTCACAATCAAACTCTTTCCAAATATCTTGTGCATACTTGTACTCGTCATCAGTTATATTTTCATTTTTAAGTTGTGAGTAAAATTTGTCTTTGCTAGGTAAAGATGTTTCATCAAATTTACTCCAATCGTCGAGATATTCGTATGGAAAAACTCCTTTTTTAGCTAATAGATTAAATTTATCTCCAAAACAGTCTCTTAGGTTATTAAATTTACTACAACCTTTTACTAGCTCATCTAACGATGCTGCCATAAACTGCAGGCTGTCAATAAAGCGCAATTTACCTAGCGTAACTGACATATACTTTTCAAAATTATTTGGAATGCATTTGATGACGCTATCGAGTTTTAGACGAGATTTTATATCAGGATCACCAAAAGCTTCTACGATGATGTGACTATCATATCCTCGAAAATTGTGAAGAATAACTGGAATAAAATCTGGAGCGTGAAATTTTAAATTACACTGGTCATGAGCCGCTCCACGATACTGTCCGGTTAAATGGCAATGGTCACGTACTTTTTTGTCAGTCCTGACATTGTCAGGGTCAAAAGCTTTTTCACAAATATAACAAATTTTCGCTTGCTCGTGATCAGATTCTTGTTGAGGTGTTAATTTTAACATTGGAGTTACTTTTTTCAAACGATAAGTAATATTATCAACTTCGTTAATCAACTGCTTGAGAAGCCAGACAGCTGGATTTTTACCTCGATATAATTTGATCGGTTTAGATAACCTCGAATCAGCGCAACAAACTACCTTGTACGCTACTCCACATGGAACATGATTTTGAATTTTTCTTGTACTCGATTGGTTAGGATCATTTTCTACGCCAAGTACAGGTTGAAGTAAGCATTCGAAATCGACGTATATGACGAAAGGAATTTTTAGTTTATGATTATGATGGACAAACTGTAACACGCTATCTTTTTTAGATGGCATTGTTATTCTTTGTACGTCACTACAGTACTGCAAATGCTTTTGTAATGTTTCATTGTCTCTACAACCGTGCAAGCAGCGATAACAAAAGAACTTTTTGTTGTTATTTTTATTATACTGTCTTCCAACTAGTCTGTTAAAGTTTTTGATCCAAACGTAATGATTTTTATAAAACAGTAAATTGATAGTCGATTGTGAAGCTTTTTCTGAAATATACCTCGGATAGACATTTTCTTTTTCATCTAATCCGAAAACGTTAATCGAAATATTATTTTGCTTTTCAAACTTTGGTATTTGATTTTCTGCCACTGGAAAGTCAATACCAGCACAATTTAATCTTGACACGTGACTGATATACTTCTCAACACGATCAGCATTTTTTTCTGCTGGAAATAGCGCGGAAAGAACAGCCCATTGGAAACATTTGCTATCGACGTTTTTTATGTTTATACAGCACTGTTTATTTTTTATTTTTGGTGGCAGGTCGATATACGAACTACCGCGTAATGCGTCATATTTCATCGTGTGAAACAAAATTTCCTTGATCATTTCAAACTTCCAACCCGAACCTAATTCGGTAAATTCTTCTATTTTTTTCCAAATTTCTTGGTGTATTTCATTAGATAGTGACAAAAGATCATTACCAAGTAAAACACGTCTAGATTTTGCGTTGATGTAAGGGTCTGCAATTTCCTTGTTAGTAGATTCTTCCGTCAAAAGTAGTTTTGAAAATATAACGTGATATTGCACTAACAATCTTAGACCCTTGTGTTTTTCAAGCTCACGTTTTACAGTCGTCTGTAGCAGATGAAAGAGATTTGTTTCAGAAAAATTTACTAAAACGTTTTGATTATCAAACTGATAACTATTATCAAAACCTGCAAAAGCAGTCGCTATTTTAACAGGTTCTCCAATAAGTCTCTTCTTGGCTATATCACGCAATTTCAACATTATTATACTATAGTCTAATATCTAATTGATAATTTACTCCGCTAAACAACAATTAGAGATAAAAAATATCACCTATAATATAATGACAGTAAATCTGACAAGCGCACGTGAGCAAGAGGTATATCATGTTTATCCGAAGTACAACCTGTACGCTGGAAATGCACTTGGTTCGGTTATTAATATCATTACTGGAATATCTGTTGGTAAAGCAACGCCAGCGGGTTATACGATTAGTGTAAAGGGAGATAATACTGAAAGAATTACGATGTTTAGAAAAGATTTTATTTACACGTTATTTTGCGATGACATTCCAGAGGGGAAACGAGTATATCATTATAACGGTAAAGTCACTGATGACAACATTGAAAACTTATCCTTACAAGATGAGTTTCAGCCACATCCTGTCTTTGATTTATACGAGGCTAACGATCGCGGTATTATTAGAAACAGAAAAACTAAAAACGTTCTTAGTTCTATGAACAATATGGGATATCTTATAGTAACTGTTAGAGGAACATCGACAGATCGAGTTTGTTATACTGGTCATAGGTTTGTTTACGAGGTGTTCAACGGATCTATACCCAATGGTCTGGTTATTAATCATATCAATAATGTAAAAACAGACAATCGATTGGAAAATCTGGAGCTAGTGACCCAACAGGAAAATGTGAGAAAAGGACGAGGTGGTGGTATTAATTTTAGATGCCCAATAAAACCTGTTATTTCGTTAAACCTTGAAACGGATGAGGAGATCAAATTCAAATCAATTACAGCTGCGGCGAAATATTATAATATAAATCCCAGAGCAGTAAAATTTGTAGCTGATGGAGCAACAAAATCAGCTTTTTCAAACAAATATGATGCTAGTATTATTTTTAGATATAATGATTAATAATATTTTGTAATTCGGTTTTAGTCAAACAATGATGAGCAAATGCTATAATATCATCGCAATCAAATTTTAGCGTCACTACTGCACTTTCATTAATTTTATTTTTTTCTGCTTCTGTTAGTAATATTTTATGAGAATCACCTTGCATTACAATAACGTCAACGGAATATGAACTATAACCTGACAAGCATTTTCTTACCGCTTCGGTTAGTTCGTGGTAGTTTATTATATTAACTTTTTGGTGATATTTGACCTTGTCAGTCATCTTATAACAACAAATTAGATAAAAATTATATTATAATATGGATATGATGAAACGACTCGTTCAACTATACGAAGAAGATACTAGCGACAAAGTCGCCAGCGATATCAGCGATAAGGTCTCCACAATCTCTAATGATATGATAGACAAATCTGTTGGTTATAACGAAGATGATATTTTATATAACAACGAGTCTGATGATGATGAAATAGTCACCGTCGTTAACAGATATAATTATAGCAGACCAACCACTGGAAAATATAATGTCAAGTATCACATTGCTAACAAAATTATAAAATTTAATTTTACCGTTACCGAACAGCAGGTATTTTTGCAGTTAATCAAACCTTTCTTAAACATCAGGATTTCAGGCCGACAGAAAAATATCAAATTCGATTTCATATTTGTCAAACTCTTTAATCTAATGACGATCTCTGACGATCGCAGACAATATCTAATATCATTATGTAAACCAGTAAAATGTAAATCTATCAAACGAAAGTATGAGGAAATTTATAATAGCATTATTTCACAATCGATAAAATCGACCGGGTTGGAATCCAGCTGTTAAATTTATCACTATACCCACGCCATTTGACTAAACTTTTATCTCCTTTTTTCCTAATCACTTTTTCGATAATGAAAACATCTTGTTCAGTTTTTTGTAGTTCTTGTTCGTAAAAACTACCTACTATAGGTTCACCTGCCAGATCTTTTAACGCGTACGTTACAGGTATTGTTAAGAGTACTTTATCAACAACAAATACTTCTTCGCTCCAGTTTGGAGTAAATCCTTTTTCAAATATCTTTTTAGTCAAAGAGATTCTAACTTTATCACCGACCTTAAATTTATGTCTGCGGTACATGTTTTCGTTTGCTAATATGGGATTTTTGATAGCGTCATTGGGTGTCATTTTGATGGTTCGATGTTTCGTGTTATTATATTCGCCTACGATTTGAGAAAGGTCATCGATGTACCTGTTGGTGTTTTTAGCTGTCATATGTTTGTGTAATTTTTCGTTTAGCGTGCGATTAAATCTCTCGACAACAACGCTTTTGCCTTCGTTTCCTGTAACGTATTTTTTAATATTATTTTGTTCTAGAAACTGTTCAAACTTTTTGTTGAAGAACTCGGCTCCATGATCAGTCCAGATTTTGTTTGGTTTTCTTTCAGTACTCGTTATTATTTGTTTTAACGCATCAGTGATTGACGTTCCTGTTTTATCTGAAACTGGCACACTAAAAGCGTATTTACTGAAAACATCTATAACGTTAAACAAATACTTCTTTGGAGCGCCATCAGCGCCAACGTTAAACTGAGCCAGATTGGATACATCTACCAAATCTATTGCCCAGATATCATCTACAGCGTTTGCAACAACTTTACGTCTCGGAAACTTTTTTTTTTAGGTCTGTGTAGTTCGACTGCAAGATCATCGTATAATTCTTTTCCGAGTCCGAGTTTATATTTTGCTCCTATCATTCCTTGAACAAATCTTCTATCAAAACGTTCTCGTAGATTTGTTGGCTCCATATCATATAATTCGTCTAACATTACTTTATCACAATCTGCTTTCGAGTTTTCATGATCACGATAACAGATATCATGACGCATTGCTATTGCATCCACTTGATTATAAGGCTCTTGTCCTGGCAATGGATTGTCGTTTTCATCTAGTTGTTGGTCTAGCGGATTGTAAGGACCAGTATACCGATGACCTGGCAAAGTCCAACCGCCTTTTGGTTTTGGTAATTTTCCAATAATTTTATGTATATCTATACCTAACCCTATTATTTCTCTGTTGTTACAATGTTGACAGTACGTAATGATTTTATCTTGTTCTATGCAAAGATCTTTGTCACAATCACAATTGCATTTCATTTTATTTTATTTTGTTTCATAAGATTAATCGTCGATCAAGATAACTCTATCAACGCTAGATCCTACTTGTTTTTTCAAAAACATACTTTTCTTTCTACCACAGATTGCACAAATACTTTTTAACATCGTTCTATTATTTTTCGTTTTTTCCGTCATCTCATCCTTGTTCTCTGTTTTAGTTTTGCATTTGAGACAGTATGTTGACATTATTATATCAAGGAGTTTAGATAAAATTGATTGCAATATTATCATTCGCATGAGAAGGAAGCTCATCAAATTGTAAAATAAACTTTAAAAAGTTTTTACTCCCAGAGTTTTTACTCCCAGAGTTTTTACTCTGGTGCATTTGTCTGACAAACATGATACAATAATAACCACAAGCTGATGTTCCAATCGGCTGTAGTTGATTAGACGAATAATTTATTTTATCAAATTTTTTAAAAATATATTTTTTTATGAGATCGCTTGGAGGAAGTCCGAACGAATCAAAATAATTGTTATCGTGGACAGCAACCCAGTGGGTGCCAGAGCCATCATTGAAGTTTTCAATATTTACAACACAAGAACCGCCTGTTGGTACGTCATCGAGTTCATCCTTGGAAAATACTCCTCGAAATCCAACAACGTCCTTCAATTTTTCAATGATGTCAAAATTGCTCAATAACGTCTGGTCCCTGGTAGTGTTAATCCGCGTCCGATTCCTAGTAAGTTTGGCAGCAGACTTCCCGCTAGTCCCGCTAGAAGTGGAGCGAAAGGAATAATTCCTCCTTGTTTTGTTTGTTTGCGTTTTGTTGTTTTCTTTTTTTTCGATGATTTTGTTTTTTTTTGGCGACTTTTTCGTTGGCATTTTATTTTATACTGTTACATAAAATTAACGATAGATTTGTTTGATACCACGACCTTCGACTGCTTTCTTTGTTGCGCCAGAGACTGCTCCTGACGCAGCCGCAAGTCCAAGTGTACCAAGTACTGGTAAAACTTTGCTAGCTATTATTGATAACGCTGGTCCAAAAAATCCACCTTCTTTTGACATTGCAGTTACCTGAGAAACAGATAATTTCAGCACAAATGGTTTTCCTTTGTCGAGTTTATTGATTTGTTGTTGCGTTAGCATGACTTTTACTGCAATTTTATTTGAAGTTTCCGGAGAGATCATCAAAGAAACAGAGCTGCGTTTAGCAACAGCTGCTGATAATTTTTCAACTTGACCAGATGTTAGGTATATTTCTCGAGTTGTGTATTTGGTTTTCATAAGGTTATATCCAAGTTGTTAGATTAAACTTGTACTGTCATTCTTCCTTTGATTGAATCGATGGTCAGAAATCGATCACTAACCAATAGCGCGTATACGTTATACTGTTCACCTGGCACAGCTCCCAGTGTCCACGTGACCTCAATATCTGCAGTCGATCCCACAACACGCTCCAAATGTTTTGATACGTCAAAATAAAAGATGGGATAGAGCGTTCGAAACTCTTCTATTGATATTTGAGATCCACTGTCCGCGTTCTGATATTTTTGCATTGCTTCCATAAGATACATGTACGGCCGAGAGATGTTTCTGGTGGCGTCTGCGGTAAAGTTACATTCGATTGCACGTTCGGGATACTGTTTGGAATTTACTCTCACAAATATTCGTCTAACGTCTGGGTTATCGAATACGGAGTTGTTTATTTCCTGATTGTTACGACGTGCTTGTCGTTGAAATACGACGAACAAGTGTCGCGGTAGTTGTTCGCTGGGCGTGGTCGTTACACGCCATGTGTAATCAGTCGCGTTGGGAATGGCTGTTTGATAAATCCTGTTCTGTTGGAAGTGTATCTTTTTTGTAAAGGTGGCTAGTAAAGATTCGAGCTCCATCATTTTAGCTAATGAAGGGACAACCCGAGGCATCCACAGTGCTAATCTTGTAATAGAAAACTGTCCCTCAGCCACTCCACCGGCGTGTATTATACAATCGTTTTGATCAGCTCGATCTAATATAAGCGTATGTTTTATTCCTCGAAACACTTTGTTATAATCACGGCAAAATCCAAAGATTGTACTTAACGGAAGCATCATCGTTATTTGGCGAGATTCTGCGGCAAACGCTTTTCGTTTGGTAAATCCCTCGTTATATCTTATGTTACGTGCACTAATAACACCGTTTATTAAATTTAACATCGCAACACCATCTGCGGCTGCACCTGGTGGAGTTATACCAAGATTACGACAAGCGGCAATAAGTGAAACTCTTGTGGCGTTTGGATCAGCAGCTGCACCTGGTGCGGCTATACCAAAATTATTAGCATTAGCAATAAGAAAATTTCTTACAATTCCAACATCTGCATCGGCATTAGCTCCGTGTTCAAAAGCACCACTTGAAATAAACTCGCCAGAGGTAGTTGTCCCTAGTCCAGTATCTTTGAACCACATCATGTTTGTGGCTATTGATCTGGAATAGTCATCGCTAAACGAAACGATGTTGAGTATGGTACTCGCTATGGGTAAGTGCATTGAAATATCTTCTACGGTTTGATTGGCCAGTTGGTATCGTGCACTCTTAAACAAGCTCCAACCATTATTGACGAGAGCGATTTCTGCATCAGCTGCAATATCACCACCTATCACAGTTAATATTTGACCACGAACTTCTAGCATTGCCTTATGGGGTAGTAGAAACACGTCCTCGTCTCTTGTGTTAAAAGTTCTAACTCCGGTTTTATTCGGTTCGTTCGAGTTTTCATCTAAATACTCGACATACTCTAATTCTGTTACAGCATCGTCAGTATCAATTTCTTCTGCAAGATCGAGATAGTTTTTAGCTGACATTTATTTTATAATCGTTACACAAAATTAAAAGGCAGCAGGGGTCATCGGCGCTGTTTTCTTTACAAGTTTACGTACTATTTCTTCACCACTCGGCGACAATAATTTTTTTGTTGTAGCTATCATAGCTCGTTTTGTTTCTTCTGTTGGCGCAATATCTGATATTACTCGTTTTATTTCAGACACCGTAGGTGTTGTTGAAGGTCCTTTAATCTTATCAGCAATCTTTTGCCCTACTGCAGTGCCTGCTGAAGATGCCGCCCCTGTAGCGAAAGCTTTACCAGCGTCAAGTGCAATGGGCGCTACTTTACGCGCGATTCCTGGAATATTCTCTGCAATTGTTGTAAATATATTTCCAAAAAATCCACCTACGATTTTTCTTCGATAAACTTTTCTTCGTCTCATTTTATAAAATTATGTACACAAAATCACATGCCTAGGCAGTGCGTAGGTGTAAGTAATACGTGACTATCTCGTTGTTCACGTCTATTTGTCGTCCAGATTGGTCTGTGAGTTGCATTGTAATGCTTGTAATTTGATTCTCAGGTGTTATTGGATAGTAGATAATCTGTCGCGGATTGATTTGCATGAGAGAACCCGGTGGGACTTCTGGTGAGAAACTGTAGATCGTTTGCCCGCGGTTGCCTTTTGACGTATAAGATCCAGATGCGATAGAGCAATTGATGAGTATTGTATTTACTTCTGTAATATCTACTGGTAGTTCTCCATCAAATGTCAAAGATTTATCTTCACCGGTGGTATAGTATAAAACTCTAGTAAAACCTAACATCTTTCCAAAACTTCTTTCTTCAAAGAGGACTTTCATATTTCTTTTCACTGTTATCCTAGCTCGTAAGGTGTTATAATTCGCCGCTAATTCGAAATTATCAGCATTCCCACCAGCTTTTGTTAGAAGCTCTTTTATTGTTCTGTTTAGATCAGTAATGTTATAAGCTCCTTGTGGAATCTGTAGTTTGTATTGTATATCAATAAACTCTTTTTGTGATGTTGGAGATTGTTTAACATTAACGATTAAAATTTCATCATTAATCCCAGTTTTAATATTTGGCATGGCGTTCCAACAAGTACAAGAAATTAATCCAATCTCATACTGTTTTGCAGGATCTAGTTCTATTGGTGGGTTGTAATTTACTGTAAAATTCGCGCTGTTTCCTGTTATTTGTGACGAATCAAGCAATAATGTTGTTTGCATTATACTAATATTTTAGATAAGATCGCGGTGTAAAATTTCGTACTCGGATGATGTTAGTAATCCACTCGATCTTAGATGATCAAGTATATCAATAATTTCGTTATCAATCTCTACACTTTCATTACCAGCTTCTTTAGAGGATATCAACAGCATTAGCCGATCGACTATGTCTGCGTTTGATGTAAAAACTTTAACTCCAGTTCCTGTTATTGGTATACGAGATTTATCAAAAGTAAAAAATTTCCTTCTAAAATTCCACCTCTTACCAGAAGGTTCTGCTCTACCACTTTCTGCTGTTTCAAGAAAAACCTCAGCAATAATTTCATCTCTAATACGATTAAATAATGTTGGAAAATTCTTTCTATCTTTTTCATCTTTAATTTCATCATCAGCATTTTCACCATCTTCTACAATTTTTTTTAATTTTTCTATCAAATTATCATAGTTTTTGTCTGACCACGTTCGAATTTTGTTAATATTAGTGATACCATATTTTTTCATAAACTTGTCATACTCAAAATCGTCTATTTTAGACCTAGCTTGTCTTCTGTAAAATTTAATAGTATCCTCATGAGGCATTATTTTTATCATACTTTCTTGTAACGTTTTTTGTTTCTCAGCTAATTCCTCAGTTTGTTCTGACACTTTTTCTATTAACCTCCTTAACTCGTCGGGATTAACAGCCTTTGTTGTTATAGCTTGCTGAAGTGCAAGAGGGTTGTTTATTAATCTATCAAATTCAACCTGTCGTGCAATAGGATCAACAATGTCTCTTACAAGTTCTTCTGCAATTTTTTTATTTTCTTCTTTCGATCTTTCTCCTAGTAAACCTAACAATCCTTTTTCTTTTATTTTTGCTAGTTCTTCTGGAGATGATGTTGGTATTTCTGGCTGCTTGCCAAGCATCGCCTCAGTAACAGGTTTGAAAAATTTGGTTCTTTCTTCTTCTGCTTGAACTTGTCCACGTCGAGCTTCTTCCACCTTTTTCTTAAAAGCCGCACGAGTTTCAAGAAACTTCTTTAGTAATTCGATTTTCTGTTGATGTTTGTCCATTATTTTTATACGCTTTACAAAATTATATCATAGAAACGTCTCAAGGCAACAACGAAACATCTTGGTTGGATCACGCGCTAGCTTGTCAAATAAAAAGAAACTATATCTATCTTTAGTTGCTCGATGATATAATTCGATAAATCTATCTTTTGTAACATCACCACATTGTTCGTTTGCAATATTTCTCACATCCACATTATCTAGTCCGGGAAATAATATGAAACAACCCGTATTTCGCCTAATAAACCTATCAACATTATAAAAACCTTGGGCAAGATAAACAGAGTTACATCTTTTATTACGTGATAGTGAAAAATATGATCTAATCTTGTTCATCTCCTCATTGTTTAGCGGAATATCATCAAAGACGATTATCTTCTGCTCTGACGAATCGAGTTCATTCACTGGAACGAGTTCTTCTGGTTGTTTTATCAAAAATATATCATCACCAATGCCAAGTTCATCACGAAGTTTATCATTATACTCACTTAGTAACTCGTATTTGTCTTGTTGGGGGTTGATGGTGTAAATATACACCTTATCATAGTTAAAGTTATTATTGAGTAAAAGATTTAATAACAAATTTGTTTTACCAGATCCAGTTCTCCCAACAATAAGATAATGACAGTCTGGAAGTTCATTGTTATGTTTATGCTTCACCAATCGCTCGGTGTCAAAGTTTATTATCTTCGCCATCGTATAATTTTATGTTATATTAATCCAACAATTTTGTGTAGAACGGTATGTATAATGAGCTACTATACAAAATTTGGAACATTAGCAGTAGATTTATTAACAGAAGGTTACCAGGGTGACTTATCCAAGTATGCGACTCTTGATAAGCTCAAAAATGAAATCAACAATTTGTTAAACGTTGCAAGTGTAGATCCAAATGAAGTTGTAGTTTTCCAGGACAAACAAGGACGATTAAAGACGAGTAATGTACAACTATCAGATGTACTAGTACGAAATCCTACTGCAGTTGCTAATAATATTGTTACTTTTAATAATCAAGGTAAGATAGAAGATTCGGGTAGGTCAGTTAACGATTATGTTAGAAAAGCAGGTGATTTATTTACGGGAAACATTGCTATGAACCAGAACAAGATCACATACCTTGGAAACCCAACTGAGGATAATGACGCTGCTACTAAGAAATATGTTGATGATCAGGAATCAAAGTACGTGTCGGCGCATGGCGGTATAATGCGTGCATTTCTCAACATGAACAATAATGGCATCAATAATCTTAGAACACCAGAATCTGATTTTGATGCTGTAACAAAGAAATATGTTGATGATATCAACAATGATATCACCAAGTTCAAAACTGATTTTACTAATCACATCACCACGTTTTTAAATTTTCGCAGAAACATAAACAAAACCAATAACGAATTTTTTGGAAGTCCACCGTCTGTTGATATTACACTCGATAATATTAACACAAAACTCAACGATATTATTAGTGGAATTCCTGGTATTGTTGAGAAAACAAGCATGATTAAAATTCCTCACAAGCAGATTAAAAATATTGTCTATACTGTTGCTTCTGGAATGTTTACTTGGTCGCCGCAAAATAACACTCTCAAACATACTGCAGAGGTCACTGGTGTGTATAGATTGTCCGTGTTGAGCAGTGCAAAGTTTAATATATTTACATTATTTCCATGGCGTCACTCGACTGATAATTTCTCTGGAACTGTGTCTATTGTGTTAAACAAAGATGTTGAAGAAACTTTTATGCTAATAGCTGATGACAAAAAATTAACTGCTGCGTCATATTGGTATTGTCTGGAATTTGTGGCTGAAACACCTCAACTAGTTACTTGATCAAGCCTGAGATTATGTGAACAAATATTAGAATGAGAAAAAGTATAGTTGATTTCAATCATATTTCAAAAGATATTCCAGGACAGGATGTTGACGCACTAATACAATACTACAAATATTATCATAAAAAACTTTGGTGCGTTAAAAAATGTTATAAATATTATAACAAAATACTTCGAGTAATATCATATCTACCCTTGTTAATGACTAGTTCTGGCATAATTTCAAGTGGTATATCATTAAACCCGTTTTTGTTAATCATATCCGGTGTTGGTGTTTCTCTTACAGCAGCTTGTAAAAAAGTTGAACCTAAAATTTCGATAAAAAAGCACGGCTGCTTAACATCAATTATAACTTACAAAAAACTACTTGATCAAATAAGATCTTACCTACGAGGAGTAAAATATAGTATGGACGATTTAATACGTGAATTTCGTATTATTGACAACATGTTAACAGATATTCTACCCATGAGGATCAGCAAATATGAGAAAGATTATCAAAAGAAGTATGATATAACATAAAATTTTATATAATACCACTTACCTTACTGGAATTCTAATGCGTAATTTAGTCCACAATCGCCACGCTCTGCTAAATCGTAATGATTTGGAAAATTGAGTCTGACATATCATTCTGCTTATTCTGGAAGATCACGTAATTAAATTTTACCTGTTACCTAGGTATTTTGCAACAGGTGTTCTATTGTATTTGTTTGGAGGTCTAGAGGGGTTGTTGAGCTCGGATTCTTAGCGCAATTATTGATTGCAATAGGTTTTCTATTACGTTACCTAGGTATTTTGTATTTGTTGAGCTCGGATTCTTAACGCAATTATTGATTGCAATAGGTTTTCTATTACGTTACCTAGGTATTTTGTATTTGTTTGGAGGTCTGGAGGGGGTTGTTGAGCTCGGATTCTTACTTTCTCCTACTACTACATCTAGATTTCAGTAGTAGTTTGAATGCAGGGTTTTGTGCGTTAAAAAAAAAATTGTATGCATCTGAAACAAATAAAATGTATTTAGCTTGCTTTAGTGGGGAGAAATATAATGTAACGCCGTGACTGAGATTTCCTTGTCTCGGTCCAAATCCCAACGTTGATTCTTTTTCTTACTCAATGTTATCATTTAGATGGCAGGGTCCAGTTTCGTAATTTGCAAATTTCTTAACTTAAGGCTATGGTGTGACTTTTTCAGCTATTATTGTTTACTAATTATAGATATTGATATATTTGCAAACTAGGTGTTTCAGGCTTGTGTTGTTCTTGAAAAAGATACCAGGTATGTACACTTTCCATAGTTACTCTGCATTATGTTGATAGTGAAATACCAATAGATGGCTAGGAAGAAGAGCTAGCCTCCCATAGCAGTAAACAAGTGGGTTTGGGACAAGGAGAATATCTATTTAAAAACAAAAGAGCTTGGATGACAACTATTTTCAACTGCAACAGCCTTCTTAGTACACACTGTTTTGTAGAATTGTCATCTAGGAAAAGGGCTTGTGCTTGCACTTTGAGCACCACATTGTGTCAAAAATGACCTTCTGACATTAAAACGGCAGGTATAAATTTTGGGGTTGGGGTGCATAAATGTCTTCTGCTATGAACTGCCACTGGTTTCTCTGGTCAAGTGGATACTTTTTGTATGCATCGTTTTAAATAGGTATTTCAAAATATGGAACTTCGTGACCACATTTGTGTTTTTGATTTTTTATGATTTTTTTTTTGTACTAGGTCACTGATTGCGGCATTAAATTTGTACATAAAAACTGGCCCCTGCCCCCTTATAGTAAGAAAGAATACCGTTACTTGTATAGTATAGTTCACGCGCAGATGTTTACATGCGGTGCATTAATACAAATATGTTAATGAGGACTGTTGCGTGACCTGTCATCCGATTTACATGGTTTTTTTTTTTTGGTTTTTTTTTTGCGTGAGCTAAAAAAATAACAACATAAACGTTACATAATTTTTAAGTATAATAACATTTAATAAATGGACACTGCATGAAATTAATCATAAATGATGAATATTTATTGCAAGAAACGGTTTAATTTCATTAGTTCCAATTTTGAAAAAGTATATTGTAAATATTGAAACTATGCTGGGTACTCAGCTCTACTGTAGTTCTACTGAGTACAAACTGTAACGAAGAGTAAGTAACATGTTGCATTAGATTATTTATGGGAAACTGGAAATCTGTGTCACTATCGTATATAACTCCTGTTATTTGGAAGAGGTGAAACTCTTTATCATATACTTATGACAACTTGTATTGTCATTAATACTGATTGTAAAATTATCCCCGTATATAAATAGACCCTCCATATACGAACCCTAGCGGATAACCACGTGCGTAACTTTCAAGTTCGGGTTCTTTAAAAATTTATTTTTCTTGTCTTGAAAATATGGCAAGTGCTACAGTGAAATTTGCTTATGATTAATGTCTTGAGAATTTTATCTCATCTCTAGCACAGTAAGTTTTCAGGTCAGAAACATTAAATGTAGCTGACAGTATATCATTTGCTTGACATGAAGTATCTAAAACTAGTTAGGTAGCTTTAGCTACATTTGATGACGCTGACCTGAAAATGTACTGAGCTAGGCCTGCATACATGAAAATTGACCATGCTGCGTGGAACGAACTAGCAAAATACCAAATCTCTCTCTCTCTCTCTCTCTCTCTCTCTCTCTCTCTCTCTCTCTCTCTCTCTCTCTCTCTCTCTCTCTCTCTCGTATTCTCAAAGATGTGTGTGTGTGTGTGTGTGTGTGTGTGTGTGTGTGTGTGTGTGTGTGTGTGTGTGTGTGTGTGTGTGTGTGTGTGTGATAGAACAACTACGTAAGTCATGGCAGTAAACAACAAGGTCAACTGTTTTAAAATGTAGTTCTTAGTGCGTGGACACCTTGACTGAAACTACTGGTCTGAGCTGACTAGACCGAGACATTAAAAGTACGATTAACAAAACAGCTAGGTTTCTCAGTCGCATGGGTGAGAAAATAACTGTAGTACTGATAATTAGCAAAATTTTTAACATTTTAGGCTTTCAAATTTTGTTTTTCTCAGCTAGTGCTTGCGCTAGTTCATTCCAACAAGTCAATCTTGTTATTGTTTTACTCTAAGTCGTTATGTTATGGTACCAAATTAAGGTTCAAAGACCACTTCTGTTAATTTTACGAACATATAAAAACCTAGTGTAAACTGGTCGTTTATTAGCGAACATTCTTTGATCATTCACAATTTACGACATTTACTTCACCTGATAGCTGTGAATATATTTATTTATGGCAGTTCTGCTTTATGAAACACTACACATGTTCATGCTTGACACGTGTGCCTATCCAACAGACACGAGATAACAGCAAGGTCTGGCCTTTTGTTTTGTCTCGATGTAATCAATATAGTCACTGGGGTATTACACCCCGAAAAAATATTTACCAGCTGTAACTAGGAAAGTTGATACATGGCCCTTTTATCAGTAGTAAGTTTAAAATAATGCAAGCCTTATGTTCAAGTACAAGTGCCATCATATATATATATATATATATATATATATATATATATATATATATATATATATATATATATATATTTATAGAGAGAGAGAGAGAGAGAGAGAGAGAGAGAGAGAGAGAGAGAGAGAGAGAGAGAGAGAGATTTGGTATTTTGCTAGTTCGTTCCACACTGCATGGTCAATTTTCCTGTATGCAGACCTAGCTCAGTACATCATTGACATATCTATCAAATATATATATATATATATATATATATATATATATATATATATATATATATATATATATATATATATATATATATATATATATATAATAAAGCCATAAAAACAAGAAAAAATCAATACAGAGTAATGTTATCATATTAAATGGAATGATCAGTACTCTTCTTTGACTGCTCATGCCATAAAATAAACAAATTTGTCGATATTTTATGAAGGGGGTAATAAATACCGCCGTGGAAACGTCCAATCAGAGTAGAGCGTAGAATATCCATGCAGATGTAAACTTCATTTCTTATAAATGTACTTTCCCCAGGTCACCATTTACTTCCTTACATGACAAGATGTATTATGTGTTGGCTAACGGTGACAGTATCCCAAAAGATGCTATTTACATGTTGAAATTGTTGGATGGTAGGAGGGGATCATAATCTAGGATCTCGTGTTTAAAATCTCTAATTTAAACTCGGATATGGTGGCATATGGTTATAGCAGAGGTTGGGATAGAAGTAATATTTCTTGGAACTATAATAGTTATATCTAATAATAGGTATTATTCCTGAAGTAAACTAAAAATAGTAAAATACTTTTTTAAATTGTGCACAATATTCTGATCTGAAACGTCACATCATGTATACGCTCTCATTTTAGGAGGGTGGGGGCGCTCTTCTGCTCTTGCACATTAATCTTAATTATTGTCTGTCTGTCTGTCTGTCTGTCTGTCTGTCTGTCTGTATGTATGTATGTATGTATGTATGTATGTATGTATGTATGTATGTATGTATGTATGTATGTATGTATGTATTTTTTATACTTTATCTTTGTAACTACTGGTACTGGCATCCAGATTTATGATGGGTTTTTTAATGTTGCAGAGAAAGTGTCATAATAAGCTAAAGTTTTAACTGTATTCCCAAATCCTATGTTTGTATTTGCATTTGATTAACGCAGTACTTACTAGCAAAAGTCATCCTGCCACTTACATAAAATCAGACAAGAGATATAGAGAACTGAGCATACGCTTTTTCAAGATTTCTCCTCATTAACGATAAAATCAGACAAGAGGTATAGAGGACTGAGCATACCCTTATTTCAATATCTATCCTCATTAACGATAAAACCAGACAAGAGGTATAGAGGACTGAGCATACGCTTACTTCAAGATCTCTCCTCATTAGCGATAAAATCAGACAAGAGGTATAGAGGACTGAGCATACGCTTATTTCAAGATCTCTCCTCATTAACGATAAAATCAGACAAGAGGTATAGAGGACTGAGCATACCCTTATTTCAAGATCTCTCCTCATTAACGATAAAATCAGACAAGAGGTATAGAGGACTGAGCATACGCTTATTTCAAGATCTCTCCTCATTAACGATAAAATCAGACAAGAGGTATGGAGGACTGAGCATACGCTTATTTCAAGATCTCTCCTCATTAACGATAAAATTTACTTTTATCATGTGGGAAAGGTGGAGTGAAAATAACATTGAAACATGATTGAGATGTGCATGCAATACTGTACTAATGTCAGATAATAATTTATAAGCTTTTAAAACAGAACCATGTTACTGTATACATACAAAACAACAAACGAGAACAAAAAAGAAAAAAAAAACTACAAAGCTTTTTGCAGTGATTGGGCAAAGGGAACGTGTACTTAACTTTAGCTCTGGTGCCAAAACATTGATAATAACAAAATACAAATACGTACCGGAGATGTAAACAGCTTGCTTGAATACATATATTCATAAGCACTGTTCAAGCAAACTCTTGGTTGTAATTGTGTACCTATAGACCGAACTAAAGATCTCATCGTTCCCCTAACCGAATGCAAGGGGTAGCCCGTTAAAAGCAAAGTTATATCTGTAATATGGGGAGAAAATTCAAATTGCTCGGTTTCTGGGACAAAGTTTATTAAATAAGTATGGTCAAACTAAAGATAGATTAATGTTGATTAATTTGACGGAATTTGAGTCTGAGAGAAATGAGTTTAATATACTATTTAATTTTCGAATTCCATAATCTACTCTAAGATTTCAAAAATCACAATTTTGGAGCAATAGAATAAAATACCAGTAAAGAGAATACATTCATTGTTTATATTGTTTTATTTTTTGTCGTTTACATGTCGAAGACGAATTTCATTTCATTGTCGAATGTCCACTCAATATAGATTTACGGTCAAATGTTTATATTTTCATAAATATTGCATGTAATTTTCATAAGTATTGCATGTAATTTTCATAAATATTGCATGTAATTTTCATAAGTATTGCATGTTTTTTCATAAATATTGCATGTAATTTTCATAAGTATTGCATGTAATTTTCATAAGTATTGCATGTAATTTTCATAAGTATTGCATGTAATTTTCATAAATATTGCATGTAATTTTCATAAATATTGCATGTAATTTTCATAAGTATTACATGTAATTTTCATAAGTATTGCATGTATTGCATGTAATTTCATAAGTATTGCATGTAATTTTCATAAGTATTGCATGTAATTTTCATAAGTATTGCATGTAATTTTCATAAGTATTGCATGTAATTTTCATAAATATTGCATGTAATTTTCATAAGTATTGCATGTAATTTTCATAAGTATTGCATGTAATTTTCATAAGTATTGCATGTATTGCATGTAATTTCATAAGTATTGCATGTAATTTTCATAAGTATTGCATGTAATTTTCATAAGTATTGCATGTAATTTTCATAAGTATTGCATGTATTGCATGTAATTTTCATAAGTATTGCATGTAATTTTCATAGTATTGCATGTAATTTTCATAAGTATTGCATGTAATTTTCATAAGTATTGCATGTAATTTTCATAAGTATTGCATGTAATTTTCATAAGTATTGCATGTATTGCATGTAATTTCATAAGTATTGCATGTAATTTTCATAAGTATTGCATGTAATTTTCATAAGTATTGCATGTAATTTTCATAAGTATTGCATGTAATTTTCATAAGTATTGCATGTAATTTTCATAAGTATTTGCAAAGTATTGACTCAACAGATGTCAATACTTATTCTCATCATGTCATATGCTTAAGAAATAACACTGAAGGAAATTAGATTAATTTATATTTGTACATTTTTTTAATTCAATTTTGAAAACTGATACTTCTACGGTAGCATGTCACCAATAGACCTACAGTGCAAAGTAATTGATCCATTTAATGTGTTACCTCTTTGTATACTCTGTGCCGTTTTAAAGCATAGGCACGCGATGCGCGTGCCTAGGGCCAGTAGGGGACCCGCGGCGGCCCCCCAAAAAAAATTGGTGTCGGTTGGTAGGCAATTTAGTACTATATTAATAAATTTAACAAAATGACACACGCACATAGAAATGCAATGCAATACTCTATATCTGAGACTGATAGATTGAAGCGCAATTCTGGTTCTTTTTAAATTAGAGTTTGTGCCTAGGGCCTCCAAACTTCTTAAAACGGCTCTGCGTATAATGTTTAATACTAGTTTCTATTGATATAATTATTCAAGATATATATTTTAGGTGTGCCTTGTCAAGCATCTATAAATAAACTTGGTGCTATTATATCACATGTACAGGCCAAACGCCAACGCTTATACTGGATAAAGTAACATACCTCATTTTTTCAACTTTGCACTTTAACACCCGGATGTGTCTATCTACATAACGTGTACCGGATTCATCGTATCCTAAGACCCGAACGTTTCTGCCTATATGACACGTACAAAATCAGCAAATTTAACAAGAAATGACAAAAAATTTAAGGAGTATTATGACACTTTAATAGATGGTAATAATTGTATCAGATACCAAATTTGTTGCTTGTGTCCTTTATTCATTTCCTCAAACAGAGTTAGATACAATGAGCCAGCACGTGTCAGCTTAAAATTTCCTACCATAAACTTTGAGTGCCATAAGAGTGATAGGTTTCATTTGATAAAGGAGACTTTATTTTGTTAAATTCACTTATGCTGAATGTTCTGTGAGATGAAATACACGAAACAAAACTCATATTAATGATAGCGTTGCTAAATTCACAAATCTAACTTGAGGTGCACTCAATACAACTGTTTCCCCACCCCAAGAAAAGTTTACTATTAGCGCTAAAGACCTACTATGGATGCAAAATGAAAGCGGAAAACTCGTTAGACTAAGAAAGCGGTTTTACGATCGAGAAAAACGCACACGAAACCATAAATATTGGTTTTTATATTGTCCCCCCCCAAAAAAAAGAAATAACATTATTAGTGAAATTACGTGAATCTAAATATTGACAAGATCAGCGACTGGCAGAAACAATTAAACAGTATTCAGACAATTGTAAGGAGTGGTGGAAACTTGTAAGAGACATCCAGAGAATGTCTAAGAAGAAAACTTGTGATTCTATAGTTACATTAAGGTCTACTGTAATAGATGATAAATAGAAATTAAAATGATTTAACGACTTTTCTGTGACACGATATAAAATGCCGCACTCTATTCTCTCGTGAGGTCTACAGGTAGCCAAGTGGTCTAAAGGCGTCCTTTTTTGCCAATCAGTGCCATCTCACCTCTGTTCTCGTGGGTTCAAAACCTTTGGCTCGGCCAATGTAGATATAAGAGAAAGCTTGAGTGTAGCTTTCCGTGGGTTGGTGGGTCTTCCTGGAATTTTCCCGGAGTCTACCTCCACAAATATTCTAGCCACCATTTATAGCCTATCGCGTGCTTAAAAGAGGTAATAAATACAGAAAACCACAACTAATTTCTCTTGCTTCAACATTAGTGATGTTACTGGTTTTAATCAATACAACGCTGCGGTCCAGATTCGTTGCATGCCAAGCTACTTAAAATAACTGCAGGTTCAGTTACCTATCCACTGTTTACCAGTTTTAACATTTCTCTTCAAATCCCCAAATTTCCAGATTCTTGCAAATTAGCATATCCGGTCAATGTATGTAAGAAAGGATGCAAGACAAATGTCCCAAACTATCAGCAGGTATGACTCCTTTGTGTTTTGTCCAAATTACTTTAAAAACTTTTCCTCAAAACTGTGCATAATGTAATTGCACCTAATCAGTCAGGATTTAAACCTGGTGACTCCTCAACAAATCGAGCATTATATACTTATAATATGATTTATTATCTCTAGACCAGAGAAAGGAAGTTAGAACTGTTTTCTTTGATATAAATTAAGCGTTTGATCGCGTTTGATACGCCTGATTATTTATCATAGCGCAAACGTTCATTTGTTAAAACCTTTAAATTTGGCCACAATCACACAATCACATTCATTCGTTTCTTTTTACATATACAAGAAATTATCATGCATATATTTAAATTTGTTTGCGACTTATTTAGTTTTTGTCGGTAAACAATTATTGATTATTAAGACTTATCTGTATTGCAGAAGACAAGCTATCAGCTTTCTACAGATTCCACAATTTTTAAAAAGGAGTTGGGGCAAATCTTTTTTTTCGCCCAGGGCACCGTATTGCCTCACACCGACCCTAAGTGGAAAGAATTAACTTTGCGCAAGAACATAAATACACACGTGTTTACGTCTTCCAAGTTGTTTACATCATAACCTAGATCAAGGTCAACCTTTGTGTTCAGTAAGATTGACTTATTTTCAAACTTTTTATCCAGTGTGAAGGACAAAAGTGTATCGCGTGTATGTGTACGACTAAAACAAATATTCACGCAGCAGTTTTAACAAAATTCCACTATCTCACAGATATGTCTTACACGCGATGTTCAATCTTTGCAGTGAAAACTTCCCAATGCTTGGACATTTATCCAAAATAAAATACTCTATCATGTTGTTTTATACAACTATTAATCCAGATTTATTCCACATTTGTTTAAATCCAGCTTTTGAACTAACTAAAAACAAAATGTGTCGAAAATAGCCTGAAATCGATATATTTGCACTGTACCTAGTGTGACATGCCAGTTTTCTATAACCACAGTCACATGCAAATTTAGTATATGACGTTGCCTTTGACAACGAAAAATTTGACGACAATCTGCCCTGAAAAACGTCTCAAACGTTTGATATTTTCGGAACGACGACGACGACGACGATGATGATGGTTACTTTGTGCATACCTTCTTTTTGCAAATCTAAGAGAAAATATTTGACAATGCCTCGCTTTCGAACCATGTATGAACTTTATATCCACATCATCTGGCGCATACTGAGTACTTCAACGAAATGGATTCACACCAATATAAGCATTCCTGGATTATCCTTAAAATACCACACGGTTCTGTTCAAATGTCGGATTCCTAGCACGATTCATGGGACGCGCTCAAATTCGGTTCGGACAAGTTCAAATATGCAAGGCAAATGCTTTATGTTCTGCAAATTTTTTTTACCTTGGGATCACGCCACAATACATATATCAACGCCTTTATTTATCGTGGATATGTGCGTTGTTTTGCAAGCTTGGATACAGTTTTTTATCATTTGTGGTATGTCAAGGTCAGTTTAGCAATTTTTTCGGCAGTAAACGTGATAATAAGAACATTTACTAACGAAAAGCCAGTTTGGACAAATAAGGTATAAATATTTATATTTTAACTTATCAGTTACGCTCTAATCTAGTATTCTTACGGATCGGGTTCTATGTTAGCCTCGGGCAGTTTGTCGGATAATTTCAAAGATTGGTTTGATGCATGTCGCCGATTTTGTGGGGAGTATGTCTTAATCGCAAAAGCTCCTGCGGTTTCATTGATACATGTGCGTTTGGAAATAAAGAAGCAACGGTCCTTAACTATTTACAACCAGGAAAAATTGATTCAAAGCGCGATTATGTTTGGAAAATACTGCCCACACAGTTGTTAACTTAATAATTACAGGAAACTCGATACCTACTGCAATAAAATGGATAATATCAAGTGTTCTCAAATCATTCTCAAATGTCTCCTCAAATATTTTGATGCGTGTCGCTGATTTGAAGATGTCTGTATGATAATTTTTAAATAAATGGATGAAATAAGTGTTCACAAATCCTTGGGCTGTGACGATCAAACTGTAAATCATCTCTCTCTCTCTCTCTCTCTCTCTCTCTCTCTCTCTCTCTCTCTCTCTCTCTCTCTCTCTCTCTCTCTCAAATAAACAAATAAACAAGAGGTAGCTATTTCTATCATCTATCTACGTGTACTCTTTTGTATAGTTCCCTATAAAAAAAAAAGATGTCGCTTTGGCTTGTAGACTTTTAGGGAATTATACACCGTTTTCAGTATCCGCAACTAGTCTATACAAGCTGGTTGTATTTATAGTTTTAACTCATGTGGAAACAGCCAAACACAATGTTTTTGTGTTTATTTGTTTGTCGTATATATGTTTTGTATTTGCCTTTGAAAAAGACTCATTAAGAGTCGAAAGCTCTCAGGCTAGTTAGTTACTAGTTTCGTACTGTTCGTCGTCAGTTTATTGCATATATATATATATATATATATATATATATATATATATATATATATATATATATATATATATATATATATATATATATATATATATATATATATGTCCATACAAGCAAGAAGCTCAATCTCAGGCTAGAATAGGTTTGTATATCAGCTATTCTTAATCATTATTTCGCGCTCTTCACTTGTTCAAAATTTAGCTAGAAAATATAAAATGGTTCTGGAAGCGTGTCTCACGTATTCACTTTGTTAATCATGATTCTACTGAACAAATACGTATACTTTCTCACTTTGAATATACAACACCAGGCATAGAAAAACAGGTCAATTATTTCTAGATGTCACGCCAGTTTGTACTGGTTAGTGAGAGGGGGTGTCCAATTTTTCCATGAAAATCAATGCATTCTATGAAGACATATTTTCCCCATGAAAATCAATACATTTTTGGAAGGTATTCATCCAAGTGAGAAAGATCAGGTAGATTTCTCAATACATTTCCATTTTGTTGACGAGACTACTTTGGTCAGAAATTACTTCTGATTAGCTAATTGTTGGTCTATGATTTTTTTTCTATGCTGTATTTTTAGCAATCCCATTTAAAAAATACGGTTCAACAGTAATATATTTCTTTGCATTAAGGTGAGGCGTTTAATTATAAGACCACGGTGACAATCGTATTGAACAAACAAAAGTAGATTATGAACCTTCTTGAAATGTTTACTATGAACTAATGATACTTTATTCCACCACATTTGCTGCTCAAAGTTTTCAATGAATAATGAAATAAGTCGTTTTCAATAACAAGAACGACATCTTCCTTCTGATATACGACATATTTTACGGTTAGGAAATTTCGGACATTTTCTAGATACGTTGGTGTACGACTACAAGCTACGTGTACGACTACAAGCTACATGAAGCACTTGAAAGTGTTTCACAGGTAGCTATCGTCATTTCGAAAAAGTGCCAAATTAAACTTCAAACTTGCTTTTATCATGCGGTTTTATTATTTCCTAGAGTTACATGTATTACATGTTTATGCAGTTCCCTGGTCTATTTACTGTGTCACCAGAAAACACGTTGCATACAACAAGAAGCCTTCCAATATCAACGCTGACATAAGAGCTAAACTCTGTAAAATATAGATTACTTGATATAAGTTCACCATTCACTCTTAACATAGGTACATCATCTCTACTTCACGTAACAATGGACCATTGACGTTAGCTTCCAAGTTTTTAAAGAGCACACTCTTTTTAAGCACACTGTACCTAATTTCAGTCAATTGTTATGAACCAAGGATAATGATTGAGCATCTCAGAATTTGAACAGAGCAGTTCTTGTGCAATTAAGAAATAAGGCTAAAAATTAAACCCTACATATAATTGCCATGTCCCATGACTCTGAGGGATGGTGAGCAAACGAACACATGGAATATAATATTTTTTATATGGTATTGTAATCAACATGGCTATCGTTTGAGTTTTATCTTACCTTACAGAAGCTGGACAGTTACCTTGGGTGATTGACCGCCAGACCTAGCTCGTTGCGTGTGCGAAGTGAGTGATGCACACAGGCGCCGCCGCCGAAGACTCTGTGCCAAGCCTTCCGTTATCTGTTGAAATTTTCGATAATATATTTTTAGAAAGGCACCAAACATTCATCGCACCCACAAGAAAAACACCAATCGCTGTTCCTGTTGACCCCATTATAAGAGTCCGAATATCAAACAAGAGATGTGATGTGATGTGATATGATTATGATTTTTGACGTAGCTTTAACAATTTTTCAGTCATATCGCTGATTTCTACAGTGTGGCTGTTTATAGTAATGTCTAGCACTGGGGCATCATGCCGCAGACATGTAACATGATGCCCCACCCAGTCTCATTATCCTGACACCAGGCCCACCAGTCCTATCACTAACCTCTTAATGCTGAGGGCCAAGCGAGGTAGTTGTTAGTATCATTTTTGTAAGAGATGTTTAAGAGATATGAAAGCTCAGAGGAATTTATACTAATATAAATTGAACGTTAATAAGTGGTTAAATAAGAGGAAAATTACCTACCAAGAAAGTGGAATATCATGAAAAAGATGAATATTAATGCAACATTTTTACACTATAATGGTGAAAACCTTTTATAGATGCTTTGTTGCAGCACATTTTGTTCATGGTCAGCGAAACACGTATGCATTCAACTTCGATACCGCTCCAGTGGCCTAGTGGATAGAGTCTGCCTCGGGTGCGAGAGACCGCGGGTTCGAACCCCGGTCGAGTCATACGAGTCTTACAAAATGGAGTTATCAGATGCCTAGCTCGGCGCTCAGCATTAAGAGGTTAATGCATGGACTGGTTAGATTGGTGTCAGGATAAGGTAGGACATGATGCCACATGTCTACGGCATGATGTCACAAATATTGACATTACTTTAAACTGCCAGACCTCAGACATGGTAGCGATATGACTGAAAAATTGTTAAAGCCGCGAAAAATATCTATCCACACTCAAATTAACTTTAACGTATGGCCTAAGCTCGCAATAAATTGCTGTCTGTGAAGGACTGGATATGCGCCGTTTTGGGATATGATTAGATTTTAATTAGGACCCGCTGAGATAATGGCCCAAAAGAGATGGTAACGCAGTGTCAAGTAGGAGGAAATTCGGCTTGCGTCGACCGACATCCTTCAGCAAGTAATTTACAGCCTACGTAATAATTTATCTTAGCGGTTTGGTTATAGTATGGATCTAGTTAAGAATGCGGCTTGCAGCTAGATAAAGACATTAATTTTATGTTAAAACGATGGTGTGTGTGTGTGTGTGTGTGTGTAGTTTAGATTTATATTTATTTAGATGTGGTATTCACTCAGGCTCGATTACGGTTCAGAAGTTGGGTTAGTGAATGTTGGTGTATAGCTCTGAGTCCCCAGTCAGCAATGCCGACATTTAAATAATAGAAGTACAAAGGGTGAAATTAAAAAAAAAAAACAAATAATTTAATTGACAAATATTCAATCGCTCGAACTTCACAATGCGCCCCTTTCGCTCGTCTTTGAGCCTATCTCATCATATGAGTTATAGTGTGAGAGTTTCGCCCTGTCCTTGGTCTGTACTCATCTTCTGATACTTTCGGTCTGTCTAATTCTCTCTGGGTTCCTTCTCGTACTTCTCCACTTTCGCTCCTCCAAGCTACTTCTTCTCCTCTACTTCCTTCGTCTATCCGTCGACTCTGATTTGTCGATTCTGACTGTACTGACAGTGCTCTCTCTCTCTCTCTCTCTCTCTCTCTCTCTCTCTCTCTCTCTCTCTCTCTCTCTCTCTCTCTCTCTCTCTCTCTCTCTGAGACTCTACCTCCAACCGGAAGTTGTCCCCCGAAAAGCTTCCTGTACAACACAAAAATGGTATGCTATTTTTCCTAGGCGCTCACCGGCCACTACTAATATTGCTTATCATCAGATAATGCTATCAATTTTCATCGGTCACACATCCATTCACACCGATATACACATACATTCTTGTATGGTAAAACACAATATAATAACACAACATAATACAGTTACAACATCATCAAAACAAGATATCAATTACTCGTATACATGCAACTATAATTGATTCACATCAGTACATACTCATACAAAATATATAAATATGCAAATATCAAGCTCGGACATATTCAACCATATTTTCTAATCTTGTATACATCAATCATTTCCTACTCCAATACAAATATGCGCAAACTCTACATACGCATTACTAAAGTGCAGGTTACCACGAAGTAACATATAACGACTTATAACATTAATGCTGCTGAACTAGCAATCTACATAATCCTACGTAACTCAAATTCATGTCTCAAATAAACACATGAATGAAACACTACAAAGTAATTCTACAGACTAAACAATTCCAGTAATTGGGTAAAACATAATATAAGTACTTACAATTACGGCGCTGTAATATTTGCAAGAATCGAGTAAATATCTACGTTTGAAGCTTCCGTTCCTTGTTCTCAATTATTAGCCCTTCGATTACCGTCAATTTCATCAGTGACATTCCCAGAGTATATTTCTTACAACAGTGCCTTCTGACATTCTCGGGTAAACTAACTGATTTCGAGCGCAGTCACTAATGTTCCCCGAATCTTAGAGTTAGGTCCACCCACTAGCTGAATTCCGATTGGATACAGTTGGCCTGCCTCATTCAATTGAGCTGTCAAGGTTCTGTCTGTCTACCCCATTAATTCTGCGGGCTCCTCTTTGATCTCCGACCAATGTATAACACTTGGGTGCTAGGTACTCGTTGGACCCAGAGTTTTCTACCGCCTTACATAATCGTTAGACACTGCCGGCGGCGATTGTTCACACATCAAACCCGTTGAAACTTGCCCCACGTTTATACATCCGGTTGCTTCTTCGTGTTATTATCCTCTGATTTAATTCTCTATAATTTGGGCAATTTCTGTATGTTTACATTTCTAGAACTTAAGTTTAATCGGCATCCGTAGTTGTATTCTAGTTCAGGGCCTGGAAAATTCTACTTGATTTTTTGTGAGGATGTTCGATAAAATCTAATTGAACAGACCAATCTCTGTTAACGAATTTTATGTACATTTCCGTTGGGATGGATTGGTTCCAGGGCATTCTGTTGAATCATAAATCAGGTGGCAGTCTGTATATAAGAGAGAAGATGCAAACATTTATTCGTTCCAAATTTAATATCAGCCTTTGCGGAATTCTTTTTCTTTCTTGCTATGTTCAGATATAATTTGAGAGAAATATTTATTTAAATTATTCGTTGGAATTGCAAAGTGTTCACTGACATTTAGACTAAAACAATATTTTTTATTATTGTGAATTCATTCAAGGACATTCTAGACTATATCATTTTGATACATCAAGACTGGGCATATCAGCTTATTCAAGTCTAATGGTACATCAACACATTCAAAATTGTGATTCATTCAGAACATTATAATTTTAGTCTGGTGAGAAAACATTGAGTATTATTTGGGATTTAATTCACAATGCTCTAAATTCTTTTTAAATGCTGATTGTAAACTTAGGAAACTACATTATTTGTTGATTTGTACTAAACTTGTTAGTTTGCTACTACAGAGTCGTAATAATATATATATATATATATATATATATATATATATATATATATATATATATATATATATATATATATATATATATATATATATACGCACACACACACACACTGTCTCTTAAACAGGCACAACAGAAATGAAGTTTAAATGTCGGTTAAGTGGCTCTAAAATTACTTTCCTTTGTTTATTTGATTATAATCATTAATGAATATCCATAGTCCTCGAAAAGTCCTGCTGTTTTACCTATACAAATGTTATGTATCATACATACTGTTCGACACCAGTGGCAGTCGGCGAAGTAGTGTGTGGTATTCATAACGGAACTAGCCAATACCGCCATATACATAACGGAACTTGCCAATACCACAACATTTTGGAACGTGCGAGGTGTGTATATTCTGTTGTTGACGAAGTTGTTATAATACACACCTACAAATTTACAATAACGGAGAAAATAGCACCCAGATTGTTTCCACCGTAATAGAATATTGCGTAACATTTTATGAACTTTTAATAAAAAGTGTTGATTTGGTAAAAATAATGTAATAATGTACAATTTTCACCAGTTACATGACGCCTCTGAAAGTTCCGTAGTACTAATATTATTACCTTAGTCCTTTTGTGGACACGGTACTAACATGAGTCTATATGTGTTACTGGAGCAGCCAAATGTGATTCATACCCGGCTCTTTTAAACCTAATATAATAAATTTTGAATATGGTTTTTTTTAAAATATATTATGAAATAAATTGAGTAGTCCTCTTATTTAATACTGGAATAATCGCACATCATTGTATAAATAGTCTTAAAATCTCGTTTACCTTTCTTATCCGATATTTTCGTTTTGATCGTCCGCCATATTAGTTCAAATAATGCCTACTTCCGTTCTCAGCCTCGTTTGTTTTTGTGCCATATAAGGACGTTAATGCCTTATTTGGAAACGTAAACAGATCGTAGTAAAAAAAAAATATGGCGCGGTTTTAGTCGGAAATTCTGCGCATTAAAAGTAAATACGGTTTACTGGTGACTTTGAAATTCCACCAAGAAGCAATTATTTTCTCAACAAAACCGTATTCCGCAATCTATGAAAGTATCCATTTTCCATCTTCTCGCGTTATGTAATTCAACAACTAATACCATAGCGTAGAATATCCATATATAGTCTGACAAGCTTTATGTACAAAAGGAGTCACGGCGAGAGTCTCGCGTTATCTGTCATGGTGGACACGGGGAGGTTAGTATAACTATGCCAATTTAATTTTACCATGTAAGGGCTTAATAAATTCAAAATAAGCCAAACCTCTTTGACAAAATGATTATACTTATTTAGTAGATTTCCAAACTATTTGTGTTTCTGACTTTAGTGAGGATTTGTTTTGCTCCATTACATGATATGGAATTAGTTCGTAGCCTCAACCACAACAAAACAAGTTAAGGCTACGACATCGTAGCTAAAAGTTTCAGTGCTCTTTTTATTATATATGTGAGGCACGTTTTTTTTTAAAAAAAAAAATAGAATAGCTTTTATTTTTCATAATTTCATTCGGTGAATTTCTGAAAGTAATTTACTTGCGAGTTTTTGGTCACATAATAGGTACAAATGTTATGTCGTGAACCGCCTCAAATGTGAGATGGCTTATTTACATACGCATGCATACTTGATGAGGCTTTGTTGAATGAGGTCACGGCAGGCGTTTTGACCTTTCATTCATTGTGACATCATAGTCTGACTTTCACGATTGACACAGTGTACTCGTTTTCTAACCATTGGATCAATCTACCTAACTTGTTTAAAATGTTCACTACCATTATATTAAATTGAGAGGTACGAAACTTAAATCATGCAGTTCAAAAGGAACAAGAAAACAAGACAACATTCAGATCGTTTGACATTGTAATTCATGTAATAATTACTTACGTTTTGCGCCTCGTTTTTGTATGCCATATAAGAACATTGCATTCTTATTTAGAAATCTAAACAAATCGTAGTAAACGGCATGAACTAAATAACGTGTATATCCAAATATGGTATAACAAGATCCTTTTTTTTTTTTTGGAAAACGAGTTGCCGCGAAAATCTCGCTCTATCTGTCAATGCAGATAAGGTTCGGTTAATGTAACCATACCAATATAGTTTATCTTATATTGATTTAATAATTGGCTTCATACACCGAACTTCCTTAAAAATATGACTCTACTTAGAGAATATATTTATACTCAATATTCTTTTTGGCATTAGCGAAACGTTTATTTGTTCCATTAACATGATATGTGATCATTTCGTAGCCACAACATCGTACCTAATTGACTAGGTTCTGTACTTCAGAAACTTGATGATTCATTATAGATTAATGTTTCGTTTTGCGTGTGAGCGATTTTCTTTTTGTTGTCATTTTTTAACGAAAAAAAAAAAAGACTACACTCTACCCCTCCAGCAAACTCTAGAACGAGATTTCGATCATAAAAAGTATAACGACGTCACGATCTTAATATTGTCTTCTAATATAATTTAATTATGACAATGTTTGCAAGTTAAAAGGTAGGATTAAACGTGGTGAAACCTTTTGGCTGCATGAGTGGATTCCTTTAGGTCAGTCCTACACCTAATACAGCTTGAAACACGCTAAGACTACAGTGCTCTAAACACCTACGAAAGATAAGTATCGACCCACATAATGCGACATCTGCCCATTTGCGGTCAGGAATAGCGCCAGTCTAATTAAAATCAGACCTCCAATGTCCTACATGACGCAGGAAAGTGGAGATCCGATTTTAATAAGATTAGAATTACGAATCTGTGCCAATTTACCCATACATGTTGGGTACTGGACAGTTTGACCTGTTTTGACCTCAGCTGTCACTAGTTGATTAGGTACATATGGCTTCTAAAAACTTTGATTTTATGCATTTAAACCCGTAAAGTTTATTTTTAATTAGTTATAATTATAATATATATATATATATATATATATATATATATATATATATATATATATATATATATATATATGTGTGTGTGTGTGTGTGTGTGTGTGTGTGTGTGTGTGTTTATTTGTTTGTCGTATATATGTTTTGTATTTGCCTTTGAAAAAGACTCATTAAGAGTCGAAAGCGCTTAGGCTAGTTAGTTACTAGTTTCGTACTGTTCGTCGTCAGTTTATTGCATATATATATATATATATATATATATATATATATATATATATATATATATATATATATATATATATATATATATATATAAAGAATACCAATCATATGGCGAATAACAACCCTTTCAAGCACACTGGATCCAACAAGGGATCACGAGTGTCAGGGATTCCTTAAAATAGATGCAATAAATGTCGAGGTTAACAAACAAAACGTTTTGGTGTGTATTTGTTTGTCGTATATATGTTTTGTATTTGCCTTTTAAAAAGACTCATTAAGAGTCAAAAGCGCTCAGGCTAGTTAGTTACTAGTTTCGCACTGTTCGTCGTCAGTTTATTGCATATATATATATATATATATATATATATATATATATATATATATATATATATATATATATATATATATATATATATATATATATATATATATAACCTTTGTAATATATTATCCTGCACGATGAAAACTTTAAATTCATCTTAATGAAATGCAGATATAAATGGATTTTGAATAAAATCAATATATATTTGGTACATATGAAAATTTTCATATACTCATGATGAAAATTGCAGTCTTGACATAAATTTTACGTATTTGAGGTCATCTTGGTTGAAACGTGTAGGATATTGGTCATTTCTTTTGATACCGAGTAATTTTAGCAGAAATTTTAGTTTGCGTAAGTGAGCACAAGGCATTGACCTCTCGTACTTTGCCTCTAGTTATAGCGATATCAAATTATTAAATCTACTCTTCGGGTCGGAAGGTTGACGACCGTAGTAGCCATCATTGACATGCTTTTCCCAATTAAGCCCTGAAATTGACTCTCTGAATCTCTACACCATTATCACAAAGGACAACCCATCCACCCCTCCTGGAGAGGGGCAAGTGGTCTTAAACGTTCGATCACTCGTAATCTCGCCTCTGTCCGCATGAGTGGGATCTTGGCTAGACCAACGTGAAAATGAAAGGTTGCCAGTAGCTTTCTGTTGGTCATTGATTCCTCCAGGCACTTCCCGTGATCATCATCCAGAGATCATACTGACCGCCATGTATAGACATTAACTGTTTTCAATATTTCATACTGGGAGTCCCTTTATATTTATTCTCATAAAACTACAGGGACGACCCCTATCTAATTATATGGGTACCTAAAGGCGTTAAGTTATTGTGTTGATTAATACCATATAATTAAAATATGGAATATGTGTTTGTTTTACTTTGTATTTTTGTCTTCTTCTATTTACATGAGTTTTGGATTTTTAGTTTGGTTATCTGTAAGATACCTTACAATTTTCTTGTGTTTGTAGGATTGTAAAGTGCTTTGTCCTTTACTGATTTTTTTTCATAAAAAATAAAACGTCGCTGCATACATTTTCTTCATCTAGCTCTTGATCAAAGTCGTCTGTAATAATTTCTCCTCTTCGCATTCTATTTTGGCTTACTTATTATGGTTTCTTCTGGCTTGCTTTCTATGGTCTTGACTTTCTCTTCTCAACAGTCCATTACATTAAGTCTTTTGTCATAATTTCTGATTTTTGTGTTACTTTGTTTCCGCAAGTATTTTGTTGGGTTTATTTCTGTGGTTTCTCTTGTGCTTCTTCTTGTTTCCTTTTTCTGGTCTGCTTTTGTGTTGTTGGATTTGTTGTTTATGGTATGTAGATTGTGTTTCCTGCTCTTTTGGTTTTGGACATTTCTTAGGTGTGTGTCCTACCTTCCCACATTTTCTACACTTCCTGTGGTGTATGCACCCCCTATACCACGTCTTTACCAGAAAACCATGTAAAAAATAGACTTGCTCATCGTCATGATCTTTTTTTTTCTATCTCAAGGATCCTTATTCCATTTATATCGTGTATTCCGGACGGGTATCCATTCTAACCTTCGTAACTTTGATTTGAAATTTCTTTTCAAAGCTCTCAACTGTCGCTTCAAATTAGATTTCCAAGGGTGTATCTGATATATGTAATTCTTCTGTTTTATTTTTAATTTTCTTATGACGTATGCTGGATCTTTAACTATTGCTGTTTCTCCTCCAATTGATATTTTCCCATATAGTGTTCATTTCCTAATGGCCTCCTCAAGATGTCTCTGTCTCCTTTCCTTTTCAAAGCTTATGCTAATTTGGTGAATATTATTTTTTTTAATCTATCACAACCATTACCAATGGCATTGGGGGTAGTTTTTCCGTTGGTATTTAGGCTGGTTAATGTCCCTTTTGTTGTACGAACATTGTAAAAACAATCTTTCACTCGTGTCACCTTCTGCAAACCTCAGCTAACCGGGTGTGTAAGCATGGGGCTAGTTTCAACGTGTTTGGTGGGTAAACAATCGCCGCTGGCAGTGTCAAGCGATTATGTAAGTCACCAAAAAACTTAGTTTTCTGAGTGCAACCAGGTACCTCTCACCCATTCGTTATAAACCTTGGTCGGAGATCAAAGAGGAGCCCGAAGGATTAACGGGGTAGACAGACCGAACCTTGACAGCTCTGTTGATTGAAACAGGCCAACCGCATCCAATCGGAATTCAGCTAGTGGATGGGCCTAATTCTTAGATTCGGAGAACATTAGTGAAAGCGTTCGAAATCAGTTAGTATACCCAAGTATGTCCGAAAGCACTGATGTAAGAAATATACTCCGGGAACGCCACTCGTGAAATTGGCGGAAATCGAAGGACAAAGGATTAGGAACAAAGAAAGGAAATCGAAACGGAAAACCAGGAAACGGATGGGAATGACATGGGCAAACACGAATCCAAAGAAGAATCTGACAGCACGAGTGCAATGGAAGGGGAGCGTACCACCCAATCATCCATAGAATCTACATAGAAGGATCTTACCCCTACCAAAATCTAATCAATAATAACTAATCATTAATAAATAATAATAAATAAATAAATATAATTTAATGGATAACTAAAGGTTAACACGATAGATGCGGCACCTGGAGATGGCACACAGATGGAAGGAACAAACTTCAGAATAGACTCGGTTAACACAAATTGAATAAATAAGGATAAAATACATCAACTTTGCAACATAAATAAATATTATGCTATTTTATTACAGGAAACACACAACGGCCTAAGTGAAGATTTTAATCAACAATTTGAGGAAAAACTGAATGCAATTTTTCCAACAAGTAACCATAAATATAACGACATAAAAGGAGTTGCCACAATAATAAAAAACAAGAGAGGAGTAGTATGGGAAAGGAAAGAAGAGGGGAGTTTTTGTAAAGGAAAACTTCTACACAATGAAATAAATAAAATCCATGTAATTAATACATACTTTCCAGCAAATAAATTTAAGAAACATGAATGTATATAAAATATTGATAAATATATAAGTATTCAATGGAGATGTTATTAATAGGAGCGGATTTTAACTGGGTGGGAGATGAAATTGACAGGAGTGGCAACTTGGCATCAAATGATTTAAGATTTAGATGGATAATGATTAGATTAATAAATAAACATGATTTAAGTGATATCTACAGGAAACTAAATATATTAAGGAAAGAATATAAATATGAGTATAAAAACGGGAAAGCAAACAGATTTGATAAATTGTATGGGACACACTTGAAGGAAGGAATATAAGGAAAGCAGGAATAACAAATATTAAAAACTCAGATCACAAACTAATTCAATTAACAATTATATTAAAGAATAGAACGAAATGTGGAAAAAGAATATGGAAACTCAACAAAAAGATTTAGAAGATGAGGACTTTAGAGAAGAAATAAGCAACAGATTATTAACTACATTTTTGGATAATAACTTAAAAATATACCAGCTAGTATGGGAACAATTGGGAGATAGTAGAAGAATGGGACAAACTTAAAACGAAATTCAAAAATAAAAGTTTCAAAAAAATAGTTTGCAAATAGAAGAGTAGAAAAAAGGAAATAGAACAGCTAGAGAGAAATCTAAAGAATAGGACGAATAAAGAAGTACAAAAAGAAATCATTGATAACATGAATAGGACAAATAATGAGATGGATATAAAAAAGGTGGAAGATAAGAGCAGAGAAATTTTCCGGACTATACATGCAGGCACAATACTTAAACAAACGAGAAGACTTTAGGAAGAAAGGAGAAAAAGAATTAAAAAAAACTGCTAGACGAAAACAGGAAGTTACAAAAGGATATAATAAATAGGGTACAGGGATACAACAAAGACTTATATGCATCTCAAACAAATGACACAAAAGTGATTTAAAAATACCCAAATGAGGCCAAATGTGACAGAATTACATTAGAACATAGAACTTATGTGATGAGTTCATCACCCGAGAGAAATAAGAAATACAATAATGAAACTAGCGAAAATAAAATCACCAAGAAAGATATGGATTCACTGCGGAATTCTATCAAACATTTCAAAGAGAGTTAATGCCGATCTTAGAAAACCTGTATTTTAATATTTTTCTTAAAAATAAGACTGACAAAAACAATGAGGGAAGGGGTAATTACATTAATATATAAGGGAAAGGGAGAGAGGGAAGATTTAAAAAACTGAAGGCCCATCTCCCTCCTAAATATAGATTATAAAATATAAAGTAGAATCTTAGCGAATAGGATTAAAAACGGAATGGATAAAATAGTAAATATAAATCAGTCATGTGGAGCCAAGGTTAGAAATATATAAAGTAACATTCTTAATATTAAAACCTTTAGAATATAGACAGAACTCGGGTCAAAAAGGTGCCAGTGCCAGTGGACCAAGAAAAAGCCTTTGATAGAATTGAACATAACTATATACAAAGTGTATCTAAAAAAATGGTTTTGGAAGATAACTTTATGAAATGGACTGATATTCTGTACATAGAAATGGGGCGCTATCGGAAGAATTTGAAATACAAAGGTCAGTGAGACAAGGATGCCCACTGTAAATGCTATAATAATAGTAATAGTGATAGAAATTTTGAGTATAAGGATAAGGACTAACCAAAATATTGAAGGAACAAGGATTCCTAATCTCCAATATGAATTCAAAATGCATCAACACGCAGATGATTGCACTAACTTTATATAAGACCAAAATTTCTTTAAGCATCAAGAAAAGGAATATGAATCATTTGGCAGAGCATCAGGTTCAAAAATAAACCACGATATAAACAGAGATCCTAAAAATAGGTAACTGGAGGGGGAATCACCCGGGACTTCCCCCCAAAAAAATATTATGGGTAGAGTAAGAGCTCTAGAGGTGTATTTTGAGTGGAAAGATAGAGAAGAAAACCAGAAAAATATGTTTAGGATGATAAGAAATAAAATGGAAATCTGGGCACAAACGTCGCTATGTAAATGGAAATCTGGGCACAAACGTCGCTATGTAAATGGAGAGGGCACAAGTAGCCAAAACATGATTCTATTCAAATATGAAATATATGATAAAATCCTTTGATTTTGAAACTAAAATTCTAGAGAAAATAGATGTTACGGTAGGGTTTTAGTTATACCCTAGAGTGTTATGGGGTTTAATTAATTATTTTTATACCCGTGTATGGTTTTGGTTATATGAAAATAGGATGGGGTGTTTCCAATATTTATTTAGGTATGGCACCCACCCAGGCTCGATTATGGTTCAGAAGTTAAGTAGGTGAATATGGTTCTGAGCCCCCAGTCAGCAATGCCGACAGTTAAATACAAAAGTACTAAAGGGTGAAATTAAACAGTTAAATACAAAAGTACAAAGGGGCGAATTAAATAAAACAATTTAATTAATAATAAAATTTCTACATGCGAGCTTCCCAATCGCTCGACCCTTTTGTGCCTATTTCATCATCTGAATCAGTGTGAGAATTTCGCCCTGTCCTTGGTTCTACTCATCTGTCTCTCTAAATTTTGCCTGCACTCCTTTTTTACTCCTTCGATTTTCCTCTCCATTTCTACTCCTTTTTGAAGCTTTCTTTTTGTTCGCAATCTTTTCCTGCGATTCACGCCAAATTTACGAGTGCGTATCTCGGAGTAGCCTTAATCGTGCAATCACCTAGTAATCTGCCTCGGTCTACTAAAATAATTCGGGGATGGAGTCAGTTTGATATCGTCGAAACTTAGAGGTATGCCCACCCACTAGCTTAATTCTGATTGGATGCTGTGGACAAACCATTCCCAAGTTGTAAATCAGCGGAACTGTCAATATAAGTTGCCTACCATTTTATTACAAATGGCTCTTTTGATGTCCTAATAAAGGATTAGCATCCAGGTGTAATTTACGATGCCCTGTTCTGCACAAAGAACCTTTTGGCGACTACGTCTGGCTTGGCTTCTTGCTCGCGGTGTTTGTCCACAGATCAAACACCGGATTAGTGTCAGTTGGATAAACATCCGTCCACCTAGGTAGACCGTGACAACAGACAATCAGAAAATTAAATACATGTGTAATTTTAAAATTTTTAAAATGAACTACATTGAAAAAGCTACTCTATATAAAATAAACAAAAGAGGGGGATTAGCATTGCCAAACTCAATTTTAATGAAACAAGCCAATATAATTAATCGTTTTAAAGAATTAAGTTCTAATTCAAGAAATCCATAGAAGCACTTTATATATACTGGTTCTGATTTTTATTTAGGAATATGGGGGATATTTCTAAAAACAACGCATTGACAAAGAAATTAGTATCCCAAAAGAAAATTTAATTATATTAGGAACCTTTTACACAAATTCCGAGATGTTAAAGAAATATGAAAAATAGATAAGAAGAACACATGAATTAGGGAAACAGTCACAAAAAATATAAGGAGTAAAGTTGAAAATGAGAATTGGGGTTGTTAACTGGGAGGTAGTGTGGACTAATTGGACAAATATAAAATCATTGAAAATACAGAGTATAATGTATAAATACCTACATAATATTTGGCTATAAAGTGAAGCAGCAAAAAAAGACATGATAAAAAATATACCTAAATGCCCAATGTGCAAAGGAAAAAGCTACACACAAATAAAATGTAATAACAGAATACGAGAAAAATGAACAAGAACGGGTTAAGATAATTCGACAAATAAAAATAACCAAATATTTCTCAAAAAATGCTACTGAACTTTGATATTGCAACAGATAACAAAACAGTGAGAGAAATAATTAGCTACATTGTGGAAAGAATGAAAGCCTGTGGTCAGGTAATAGTGATTGAAAAATAAAAGTAAATTAAAAATCGACGTCACAACTAAAACCAATAATAATATAGAACAATATCTAACACAGGTCATCCAATAAATCTAACCTATAGCAATTAACATCTAATTACAATTTGGTCTTTTGCGTGGACAGGGAACCTACACAAGGAAGAAGTAAGAAACGTAGACATGGCGGGGCTATGCCACAGGGCGCCATGTAAAGTGGACAGGCCTGCGGAACAAAAAGCATCAGAGATATTCGCGTGGAGCACATGGACATGCATTACACATATACAGGAAATAGGGAACGCATCTAAAATGGGTGACCCAGATTAACAACTAAACGAAACCTAATATAAAACATTTTTTTCCTTTTTACCCCCTTTTTAAACCTCTAAATTTTAGGTCATTCGGCTTATCTTCAGTATTTCATAACATAAAGGAATTGGAATGCATCTGAATGCAAGGGGTGACATAAATAAATAAAGGAAATGTTACTGCACCACGCAAACTAAGTATCCTCATAATGATAATAGCTATTATTATCATTTATTTATCACAAATATAAAGAGAGAGAGAGACGACTCAGAACAAAGACCAAACCACGTAAAACAATAGGTCGTTTTAATCATATCGAGAGCACAGTCTCACTCTCAATATATAATTAAAATAATTCCAAATTTCTTAAATTAATATATATATATATATATATATATATATATATATATATATATATATATATATATATATATATATATATATATATATATATATATATATATATATATATATATATATATTATAAAATGTAATATAATATGTAATATGTATATGTATATAATATGTACAATGAATACAGTAGGAAAACTTGGGAGACCTTTTGATTTGATATCACTGCCGTCCTTACAGAAAATTATATATAAAACAAACAATATAGCATAACACATATAGCATACACAGGACTTAGGAGGCAAAGGTCATAAAAAGTTGGAAAAGGCGAGGACTCCGAGAAAGTAATTGAAACTTGATCGGATGAACGAACCTTTAGATACATTAGGGAAAAAGACCCCTTCAAAAATTATCAAAAATAATTTTCTGATCAAAATTCTTTTTAAAATAATACATTACACTGCACCTGGGGGAAACTGAAACACATGAATTACTTTTTCCGTCTTTTGGCTTTAGAGGGGAGCATCTATATGGTCCACACACACACACACACACACCAAGGATTTGAAACAAAGAACGGAAGCTTTACAGGTAGATATTTGCTCAATTCTTGCAAACATTACAGCGCCGTAACTGTAAGTACTTATATTATGTTTTACAAAATTATTGGGATTGTTTGGTATATAGAATTAATTGTAGTGTTTCATTCATGTGTTTGTTTGAGACATAAATTTGAGTTACGTAGGATTATGTTGATTGCTAGTTCAGCTGTAATAATGTTATAAGTCCTTATAGGTTTTTTTTCTCGTGATAACCAGCACTTTAGTAATGCGTATGTAGAGTTTGATCAATATTTGTATTTGAGTCAGGAAATGATTGATGTATGCAAGATTAGAGATATATATTTGAATATGCCGGAGCGTAGATGTTTGCATATTTGTCTATTTTGTATAAGTTGTGATGCAAAGACATGCGTCTGGTTATTGTGATATTGTCAGTATCATCAAATTATGAGTATGTACTGATGTGAACCAATTATCGTTGCATGTATACGAGTAATTGATATCTTGCTTTGATGATGTTGTAACTGTATTATGTTGTGTTATTATATTGTGTTTTACCATACAAGAATGTATGTGTATCTCGGTGTGATTGGATGTGTGACCGATGAAATTTAATAGCCTTATCTGATGATAAGCAATATGGGTAGTGTGAGGTGAGCACCTAGAAAAAAATAGAATACCATTCTTGTGTTGTACAGGAAGCTCTTCGGGGGACAACTTCCGGTTAGAGGTAGAGTTCAGTCTCACACAGAGAGAGAGAGAGAGAGAGAGAGAGAGAGAGAGAGAGAGAGAGAGAGAGAGAGAGAGAGAGAGAGAGAGTCGACAAATCAGAGTAGACGGATAGACCAGGGAAGTAGAGGAGGAGAAGTGTTTTGGAGGAGCGAAAGTGGAGAAGTGCGAGAAGAAACCCAGAGAGAATTAAACAGACGGAAATTATCAGGAGATGAGTAAAACCCAAGGATAGGGCGAAACTCTTACACTATAACCCCTATGATGAGTTAGGCTCAAATGGTCGAGCATTGTGAAGTTCGAGTGTTTTAAAATTTGATCATCAGTTAAATTGTTGTTATTTAATTTCACCCTTTGGACTTTTTATTATTTAACTGTCGGCACTGCTGACTAGGGGCTCAGAGCTTTATACCAACATTCACTAACTTCTGAACCACAAGAGCCTGGGTGGGTGGGTGCCACATCTAAATAAATATTGGGAACACCCCACCCCAACTTCTTACAAACCATACAAGGGTATAACGAACCCGTCACAACTTGTCTCTTTCTTCCGTTATCACACTTAGGTTTTAAATCTAACCTCTGACCAGCTTCTACTCTTTATTTGCGAAACAAATCAACTGATTGAAAGGATGGAGAGGACTTCAGCAATGGAACAGAAAAACGTATTATATTATACCTTATATTTTTAACAATACACACCATCATCAACTCCGTATGCAGTAATATTAACGTTTTCTACTTGCTGAAAATACTTGCTGAAAATTTCGTCATAATCAAATTAAAAATATTGAATTTATCGTAGGTTAAGCTGACACTTATAGTCTAATTATATGAACGAAAAGTGGAACTCTCCACTCTTTCAGTCGGTTGATTTGTATCGCAAAACAGTCCCTATAAATCTCAGATCTATTGCACTGGATGGTTAGGTATGATTAATGTTTAAAATTGGAAACGATTTTTGTTTGTGATGGGTTAATTCGGTAAATATTCGAGTATAAATCCGGGACAATGCAGTGATCTGAGACTAAGGGTTGAAGAAATCTGATATACAGGTTGGTGTTTAGTCCTACCTATGTTAACTCCTTGGCACAGAAACTACGTCACGTACAAATCAATTAATGAGTCATTTGCGAATCAGTTGTGGACATAAATATACATTTGAATCCATATTAGGATCAGATTCATAGTTGTTTTTGATCAACAAGCTAGATTAGCTCTCATGGTTTCTTCGCATAGCGTGAATAGAGAACCTGGCATAAAAATACACCTTTGTCACAAATTGTCAATATCATGTACTACGCGCACACTTTTGGCTCTTATTCTATATGAACTTTATTTTTTTTTTCTTACGAGCTATACACAGATTTAAAAAAATAGTGTCATTTTGGTTATATATCACATGATATGTTATGTTACAATGAAAGGCCATCTAATATATCACATGATATGTTATGTTACAATGAAAGGCCATCTAATATTTCTCATTTTAACAAAATGTAGTATTATATCAAACGTCATATATAACGTTGTCATTACATCGAGAGCGCAATGCTAGTAGTGTCAGTCAACCAGACCCCACCCCGTATCACTATGAAATGTACATTGTCTAAGTTTGCACACGGACAACTGGGCAGACTCAGAACGTCTTCCACAACAGTAGACTGATATCGCACATTTCCCACAACTTTACGAATATGACTTACAGTACAGAGTAACGATTCGATTACAGCCTTTATAATGCATTCCGTATGGTTTGGTGGATGAAATGCAATAATATCGGCCTGTGTAGTATATATATATATATATATATATATATATATATATATATATATATATATATATATATATATATATATATCCTTACGAGGGTCTGGTATAATGTTTTACTCGTCCAGTTCCCAAATCATTCTATTATACTTGCTTCTACATGTTCTACATGCGCACGGGTTAATGTACGTGTCACGGGCACTCCCACCGTGTGTAAAATTCAAATAATTCGTTATCAAGTCCTGTATATATTGCAATTCTGTATTTTGAAATTATGAATGTAGACTAACAAACAGCCTTGATCCAGGTCATTACTTCCTCTTGTTGCGCCTGGACGAATCAGAAACGAGGCTAACTACGGGCTGTATATATTCGGCTGTCTAATACATAAACAAATCATTGTGTAAGAGAAAAGACCGACTTACTATATCTGTAATCTAGTAAGACTTGACCAAGGGAGATGAGGATTCGACCGAATATTTACATCACTCGGCCCATTCCACAGGCGGCGGTTGATACCCTACTCATTGGCTGCGACGTGAGCCTCTGCGACAGCTCTGGGGACTACGTGCCACGGGAGGAGGTACTCCGCGGTGTGAGGGGAGTTAACGCCATCCTTTGTATGCCGACGGATAAGATTGATAAGGAGGTTATACAACTTGCAGGTAAGAATTAGAACTTTTATCTGATTATAGTTTCTTGGATTATAATAATATAGGTGGAGTCAGCTTTAGAGGGGGCTCTGAATACCGACCAAATTTCACGACCGGGCGTGTTCGTCCGTACGTCCGTCCACACTATATAACCTTCAGTTTATTTTTTAAAATACTTTTCTGTCATTTCAGTACCATTTTATTACCACAATCATCGCATTAGGAACATAGCTTGCGGACCGGTTGGACATGCAGGTCATGTCCACTTTTTGTCCAATATATAACTTACATAGAAATATATGCATGAATTTTGTCCCTGATTATTTTTTATCCTAGTTTATGGGATACAAATAGCCGTAGGCGCCGGTTGGTGTTACGGTTTTTGTTCATGGTGAGTATTTACATGGATGAATAACAATAACGATAACTGCGAACCATGAATCATCTGCACTCTCATCCCACTTGACTAAAAATGAGAGCGAAACACGAGGAACGCTTTTTGTTTTGTTTTTGTTTTTATTTTTTCATTTCAGTATTATTTCTTGATTTTTTTTTCTTTACAGTAATTAGACCAACTATCTCCTGAAACTCCTACACTATAGAAGCTTGTTGGGGTTCCATCCCTGAAACACTGTTGTCTTTTTATTTACTCCCCACCCTACCCAGAACGATATATATTGATCCATTTTTGTCGTACTACATGTATATTGTAGGCATTCATCTACGTAGAGGAGAGACCGAGGGGCGGGCTTATCCATAAATTAGGTCATGCCATATCACAGACGCCTTTAGTTCCTGTCCTAAATGTTCGCAAAGATCAACCGATTTACACCTTTACCTTGTAAACCCACATGCCCTACATTGAAATATATTTTTATTTATCATTTTACTTTAATAAATTTATCAGCATAATGGTACGGTATCACGTAGCTCACCTAGTTATATAGTTAAGTCATCACAAACATATACCTAAAATAGTAGAACTGTAGAATAATTATAACGTACCAAGATATTCAGTGGAAACTTGGAACCTGTATACTGAATACGTCATTACTGAGGTCAACAAACCTTGGTTGGTCACGTATCTAACGTGTAGATTCGTGTGCTTGTTAGACTATAGATTTATATGGACAAAACTTGCGTACAAAACTCCTTTTTGACTACAATATAGTAAATTGCAGGTGTCAAGATTCTAAAACTTTCAGACCAGTTTCAGAAAAGTACAAACTCTTTAACAGACCATTCAAAACTTTCAGAAGTAAACACAAATGGAATGTTTGTTTTTTTTATTATTAATTTGACGGAAGTGGGAAGGCATGGGGAGTTTTGTTAAATTATTTAGATGAGCAAATATATTTTTGTTGGTTGCAAAATAGTTTCAGATGTTGGATTTTGACAAAATTATCCAAAACATGGTAAAATGGACAAAAAATCGTACCAGTATGTGACACACACACACACACACACACACACACACACATATATATATATATATATATATATATATATATATATATATATATATATATATATATATATATATATATATAACGTCGCTGAAATTCTGCTTGGTAAAGGTGGTAAAAATGCATGTAATACATTATGGCTTTGATTTGCCGTAGAAACTTTTGTTGGGATTTAATCACTTTGACAACGGCAAACCTGACCGATCTGCCTGCTATGAAAACCTGAAAACAACGCAATTGTGACTCCAGCTGTTACCCAGAAAATAGGACAGCACTCTGCGTACTGGTTTGGAATGACCTTTTTACCGTACAGCCGGTGTTAACTAAGATCTCGGCAGTAATAAACTATCAACAGATAACATTCAGAACTGTTTATTAAGATTGTTTTTGGGAACAAAAGAACTTTGATTTAGTGTTGTTATGCTAGCATCTTCACGTTATAATCATCTGTTTGTTTCTGTAAATGTTTTTAGGTTAAGTATAGTCAATACGGTCTTGATATATTGCTTTGTTTTTAATGGCAATACGTTGCTTTTGACCCAGCAGCGGAGATGGCAAGTTATCGATCGAGCTCATACCGGGAAACAGGGAATTAAGTCATTTATGATAAGCGTGTGTGTGAGTGTGTACGTGTGTGTGTGTGTGTGTGTGTGTGTATATATATATATATATATATATATATATATATATATATATATATATATATATATATATATATATATATATATATATATATGGGGTAAATGCTAGTGATCTTACGCCAAACGACAGATCGCTCCGCCTACCAAATCACGTGACTTAACCTCCGACAAACATGCAGTATTTGTGAAAGAAATATGTTTCAGTTTACGTGATATTATTATATTATGCGATTTATATTCTTAAAAATATAAACTTACAAAGTTGCTTTAATTATACTGCAGTAGACAACATTTATGTGTGTAGTTAAAGCTATTACATTAAAACCGAAGTGTTTTATTTCAGTAAATAATAACAATCAGTTGTAATGCTGTTTAAGAATTTATTCGTCTGAAAGGAAATTTGCTCAAAAAAAATGCTGATGTATTTAGCATATAATATTATCCTAGTTATTTTTATGTGACCTATGGTTATGCTGCCTTGGAAGTATATAAATTAAAAATAATAACAAAATTGTAAAAAAATTTCTGTTTAGAAGTGTACTGTTGTACATAATAATCTTAAGATCTGCTATCTTAGTAAGATAGAATTTTTATCAGTGATGTCTGCTGATGTAAACATGTAAATGCATGTTTAACATATCGGAAGATAATTATTTGAAATCTTTATTTCATATTTCTTTATCACTAATTACATTTTTTGTATCACCATCCCTCCTTCAACCCAATAAGAACGTAAAGCGTCACTCTAGTGTTTGAAAGATCGAGACGATAAATAATGTATTTTGAGACAAGCCAACAACATTAAACTGTAAATTTTCAAACTTTAAAATAATGCAGTCTTGGGTTCAGTGCTTCCTATACAAGAATAAATAATATATCAAAGTCCAAAAGTTATGTCGTTCTCCACCTATTTGCTTGAAAGGTTAATTTTTACATATATATTTTTCAATTTCAATTTCTTGTTTTCTTTAAGCTGTCAACGGGACATACTTTTATACGAACACGTTGTAAGTGCCATCAATTTTGTCTATTCATCTGATCGTAAACGCGACAAATCGTTGTCCATCGAAGTTTCGCCTGTGTTTCGGGAAAGGAATACATATAATTCCTCCATTTAGACGATCTGGATATTGACTGTCAGAATTACAAGACTTGTTTGCACCGTTATCGATCGAGAAATCAACAAATCATTTCAAAAATTGTAAATACATAATATCAATCATTATTGCTACGAGCAGCTTGTCGGAGGAAAATGGCGAATTTAAGCAAAGCCCGGAGGTGCGTCTAATTTACGCTAGCTGATAGATTAAGTAATCAATTGTTATTGACCAGTGGCGATATGTCAATTTCTCAGTGCGAGATAAGCTATATATATGACGGCCATTATAGGTTGGCGGAAGATCACGGTCTAGTAAGAACTACCGACCCACGGGAAACTACCTACCCGCACTGACTGAGCACGAGACTCGAACCTACACGTCCAGCTGTAAGATGTCAGTGATCTGCACAGGCGAGCGTTGTAAACCACTCGGCCACCGAGGCCTGTGATATGCAGTTTCGTACACACTCGAGAAATTACTTACACATTACGCATTTCAAGTACAGGGACTTCATTCTGCAGCCTTGTTAGTTTGCTTCATTTTAATTAACCTATATAATAGATGTTATGCCTCGAGGGCCTTGTTCTTCCCGGTGAAGACAATTTATGTCCCCTCACCCGTCTGTTTACCTATTGTAATCTATGCTAATCTGGTTTGGTTGGTGTTTTGAGGCTAATCGAAGCAACCGAGATAAGTGTTCTACCCAATTACCCTAGCCGACCGATCGTAGAGTAAAATTAATATCAGTAATCTATCGGTTGCCAATCTGGTATGCTGCCACTGACCTAAAGAGGCACGCTTTGGTCTGGGCATGTATCGATCTTATGACCGTCGGATTACGAATCTAGTTGAGCTACCAATGCTACCGTCCTTGTTAATAATTTAACAAATTTTGTCGTGTAGTTCATTGATTATTCAGTAAAAAGGATTTTTTTGTTGGGTTGCCTTTTGCGATGCAGTTTATTCAAATGACCAAGTAGTAGTAGCAGTAGTCGTTGAAGTAGCCTTTACCTGTACTTTAGCACAATACTGTAAATATAAAGAATTATAAAAGGATTTTTTTTATAAAAAGCCGTTTAGAAAGAAAATCAAACAAACAAGCAATCATGCCAACAAAAATAAAAGAAAAACAGCAACATAAACATGAAGTTCTAAACAATGCAGTTTAATCTGTAAAGATGTTGAAATTCTGGAGAAAAGTTAATAAATAGAAAGAAAAAAGTAAAAGATGGAAAATCCCTAAAACACCAGCTGATGTAAAAGGTTGCCTTAGCTTTCTAACATTGGCGTAGTAAGTACAAAATGTTCAAGAACGTAGCAATCGAAGGATGTTAAAAACTTTACCCACAACTGCCATCCTTTCACCGTGTAGGACACTGTTAGAAACATAAAGGAGTTTGAAAAGTGTTTTTGTTATCTTTGTATGTATGTGCCTTTTGTGTTATTTTCAAATTTCCTTTTTATCAAATTTTAAAACAGGGTTTAAACACCGTTCACTGATTTTGAAAAGGCAAATTAAAGTGTCGGTTGTAGGTACACTGCTAAGGATAATTTAATATAGAAGAATCCGAGTCTTTGCAATTTTATTAACTTGAACATAGGTATAGTGAGTGGTGATCAAACTAAAATAACTCCAATCAACTCTTAGGTTTTAATTTTAAGATAACTTTCGATATTGAGCCTAAATCTGCTCATCTTAAACAGATTCACAAATAACGTTCTTCGTATACTGTTGATTGGAATTGTGAGAGTCACCACACCCATTGTAAATCATTACGCTTTTCAAAAATGTTGGGTATAGTCAGTCAGTCTTTTCTTGACGCACATAATTGCCTTGGGCGTAATTTGATCCTTTTTATGCCATTGTGTCATATTTAGTTGTTTGCATGTTTTTGTATTTTTTTTTAAAGTAGTTTCATTGGGCAAGTCTGATAAATTATATGGTCTGTATCTGACCTTAAAGCTGAAAACTGATATGGTCGGTGTCTGACATTTCATTTCAGACACATACAGTTCGCCAGAAACAATACTTCTTACGTCATATCCAAACAGTTTGTAAAAAGTTTTGCTCAATCGTTTTTTGTTTTTGACGTTGAGAGGTCATGTTATTATTATTGAACCTTATCAGTGTCTTTCTCAATTATTTTCAAAAGCGTCATAAGGGACATTATAAATGCACAAAGGACTCATGCATTCTAAGACATTGTCAGAAATTATGTTACAAGAAAAGAAAAAACGTTAAGAAAATATGAAAAGTGTTATCAGTAAAGACCACGATCACTCTAGTCTCGATACTATGATATCAGTATACCTTCGGATAATCGAGTCGCAGTATCCATGTTGTTTTTCTACCTGGAAACTATCTTGTATCATGTCTGTGAGGCTATTGCAGTATTCTATTAATAGAACTAAATGGATTTATCATGTATGTGAGGCTATTGCAGTATTCTATTAATAGAACTAAATGGATTGTATCATGTTTATGAGGCTATTGCAGTATTCTGTTAATAGAACTAAATGGATAATGAGTATTCATAACATCTTATCGGAAACCGGGTTTCAATTTATTAATCAGAATATTCAACAACAGAAAACATGGTTGGATGCAATCTGTAGGGAAGGATTTCATGATCATTTAATACAGACATGGGAATACATGTAATCCATTACTACCTGGACAAAAGCTGATCCACATAGAATTTTTAAAGTGGAATTAAAATTACAATTTGTTTATTAAAACAAAACTTACACAAAAGCAGATACTTGCATAATTTTAAAGTGGAATTAAGATTAGAATTTTTTAAAACAATCAGATTAGCAAAAATATAATGTAAATATAATAAAAATTGGAAGCGCAACTATTACTTACCGACAAAAATGGAAAATGGGGCAAATTTCGCCGAGTCATGAAAGAATGTGCGAACTTTGCATGCAAAACTGCGTGGGTCATGAATTTCATTATCTGTTTGAATGTAGCTATTTCAGAGAGAAAAAAGAAAGCATTTGGTACCCAAGGATGTATATATCATGCTGAGGTAATATATTAAACCGAATGTGACAAAATCTAATGAAATATAGCAGACCGAATGCGGCATCATTTAATGAAATACATCAGACCGAATGTGGTGAACTTTAATGAAATATATCAGACCAAATGTGGTAAAATTTAACAAATAATTTGATTTCTTAGAAAATTGGCGTGTAAATTGTAAACTTCTAAATTGATAAAATTTTAGTTAATTTCAGATCATCTGCTATGTTGGTTCTTTTTCCATTTTCTAAAGAAAAGGGTCAAATTTGCATCATTGTAACCTGGTTGGGGCCTCGAGTGGC